>JANLJB010028423.1:0-10888 GCA_026212285.1 Bursera cuneata | reverse complement strand
ACAAATATATTGCTAAAAAGAATTTGAAGTTTTATTTTTTGTAAATTATACAAGTTTGTTAAAATAACTAATTTCCATTTATTTTGCAGAATGAAATTATTCATACAACTATATCAAAAAAACAGGGTTTCGAAGTTTAGGAATCACATCCATGAAGGTTCAATTTATTTGATAATGAATATAAAAGTGTTCGAAAAAATAGACAATTTCAAATTGTAAGAATTTCATTTTCTTCTTTTGATCTATAATCTTTTTTTCTAGATCTAAATAGGATTTTCATCTTCTTTCAATAAAAACTTCTTTAAAAAATTTATAAAATCATAAAAACAATTAAAAATAACAAATCATATTAAATAAACATAACCGCACCACGCGCAGGCTTTTCACCTAGTTGACTATATTCCGAAAGCTTGATTGGCACCACAAATTTGACTGTAAGTATTGGTGGAATGGCCACACATTAAATGAATTGAACAATGACCAACTAATGAAGGTCTTTCTGTATTGCAAATAGCAAACAATCCTTGACCATTCTTTAGCGTTCACATGATTCACGTCCTAAACTTAGAATTAATTAAGAAGTTCTTATGAATTAATATTATTATTAGTTAATTAGCAAGCTGCACGTTGCTTACGTTTAAACAAATAATGCATATATGCCGAGGTAGATATACAGTGTGAACAAACAAACAAGCATGAAATGGACTATTAGCATTTGGCTGCATTGCTTACCCACCAATTAAAATAGCTTATTACCATAAAATTGATTAAGACGGATACTCAATTAATCAATCATACCATGTAGACTTAATTATATAAAATACTTTAGCCCTAACTCGACTTTAGGAGGCAAATAGGCTAGGACATTTAAGGTTACCTAGTTTGCTTATCGGTCTAACGAAAATCATCACAATTCCAGGCAAAAGATTGCTATGACTTTGATATACTTGCTCATCTAGATCTAGGGCACAAAATTACCATGCAGGTTAATGATTGGTTTTTATACCAAGAGGTATGGTCTCAAGGGGATGTACACCAAGAGGATTCGAATCTTAGACTTGGGAGAGAATGCATCTTCTAAGTTCTAAGGTCTCTACCATTAGGCGGCATCCTTGAGGTTCATAGTAATACTTGCAAAATATATTTTTAACTATTTTTTCTTATTTCTTAAAAATTGTTTCTTGCTGTTAATTCAAGGTAGAAGATGGTTGTTAAATGTTCCACTTCGGTATGGAAGAAACTCCAAAAGTCATGTTGCATATATAAAAATAAAAATCACGTTTAATAATAAGTTTAACTAGATCTGGCCAAGGATTGCCCAATAGGTCAACCTTGTGAGGTTCCAACAGTAGCTTACGTTAGCGCATCCCTCCATGATGAGGTGTATTCTAGTTAATATTTCTCTATAAATATCTGCTTATACACAAATGGACGTAAGTTGAAAAGCAAGAAGAGCAATAAAAACTGAAGATATGGCTATGGGCATGGAGGAAGTCCTGCACATGAACGGCGGAGTAGGGAAAGCAAGCTATGCAAGCAATTCACTTCATCCAGTTATTCTCTCTCCCTCTCTGCAGTGCATATCGATATTGTTTACGAATTGATCAATCGTCATGTAACATTATACATGAAATTTAGCTATAAATGACTTGTTTCTTTAACATTGTATATTTGTTTAATTTCAATCAGAGGACTGTGATATCTATGGCAAGGCCTATTCTAGAAGAAAGCATACTGGAGCTTTATTGCAACTTGCAGCCTGATTGCCTTAACGTAGCAGATTTGGGATGCTCTACCGGCCCTAACACCCTCCTGGTGGTATCAGGGGTCCTGGAAGCTATTGATGCTGCATGCCGAAAATCGAGCTACCAGCTGCCATCCTCAATTCAATTATTTCTAAACGATCTCCCTGGAAACGATTTCAATACTCTTTTCAGGGCATTGCCAGGCTTCCGTAAGAAGCTGGAGCAAGAAAAGGGTAGCAAGTTTGGGACATGTTTCGTTGCAGGAGTTCCCGGGTCCTTCTATGGCAGGCTTTTTCATAGCAAGACCTTGCATTTTGTCCACTCTTCATATGCCTTGATGTGGCTCTCAGAGGTTGAGACTCTTCTCAATTCAATGATATATAATATAATACCCTGTTGATGTCTCTACAACGTACGTGAAAATTGATGATGAAACTAATATCTATAATTGCAGACACCAAAAGTGTTGGTGGGAGACGCAGAAGCACTTAACAAAGGGAACATTTGCGTTGCAAAAACAAGCCCTCCTGCTGTGCATAAAGCATATAACGAGCAATTCAACAGAGACTTCACTTTGTTTCTCAAGTCAAGGGCTGAAGAGGTCGTCCCTGGAGGGTGCATGGTGCTCACAACCATGGGCAGCTTCAAAAGTGATGATCCTCTTAGCATCTGGGAATTTGTTGGATTAAAGCTCAACGACATGGTCTTGGAGGTACGAGATGCTCTCCTATTAAAAGAAATAACAATAATAATAATAATTAGTATTATTTTTATCATTTATTTACAAAAAAAAAATGGGGTAAATTGCTTGAATATAGATGAATACGATTTTTTTTTTTTTATCATAATAAGTATCCATGCCCTTGACGTTTCTAGTAAAATTTAACACAAGTTTAATGAAAAATATTGATTTCACATTGTAATTAGTATTTAAACATTGCTTGGAAAGACTAATGAAATTTAATTATGCAAGAAAATTATATAAAAATATAATACAATTTTGAGCAATTAATTAAGATACAAAATAATAACATTATTCCTCATAAATCATATATGTATTATATACAGACAAATACACGTCAATGTATAAATATAAATATAAGAACTACTGATGACAGGGCTTGATCGACGAAGAGAAACTTGACTCCTTTAATTTATCATACTATGCTCCTACCACAGAGGAAGTAAAGAAGGTGATAGAGAATGAAGGATCTTTTACTTTGCGAAAACTTGAGACTTTCATAATGGATTGGGATACTTATATAAGGAAAGCTGATAGTAGCCTTGACAAGAAAGCAAGAGCAGCAGTTGTTGCCAGTAGCATTAGAGCTGTTGGTGAGCCCATTTTGTCTAGTCAGTTTGGAGAAGCGATTATGGATGATTTATTTAGGAGGTTCAAAGGGGAGGTACTCGACTACATGGAAACGTATAAATGCAAGTATATTAATCTTGTTATCTTCTTGACAAAGAAGAGCTAGATATAGTCATAAAAGTTTCCTTGAATAAAGAGCTCTTAATAATATTTGTTCTTCCTTTGTATGATCTCTAACAAGGAAGAGAAGAGACCTTATTAGAGCTTCACAATTTCTATCTATTGAAACACATTAATAGTTGGAATAAAATTGAACAAATGTTATGGATTATTTCAAAACAAAATTAACCTTGTTTCGTACAAGGGAACTTGCAATATTGGTTCCACCAATTGCTTGTGTTCTGTGCGTTTAGTTGAATCTCATATGTTAAATATTGGTTTAAAATTTATATAAGGTAAAGTTATTTGTATCCAAATTTTGTATTGACATGCAATTTTCTGTTAAAATTTTTATTACGAAATTATCCTAGATGAATTTACATTAATTTCAATAAAATCTAATTAATTGAAATTTTTTTAGTCACAGATAACCAGAGATTAGCATAGCAAAATCCCTCCTTGATTGCATGTTCACTTATCTCTCTTGCCATCCACGATTACCCCATTCCAGTGTCCCCAACAAGGACAGCTGTTGACACAGAAAACAATGCCATCCACGATTATTCTTTCCTTCCGTTTTTCCATTGTGTCCAACTCCATTGCTGATGCTAGAAAACAAAAAATGCTCCACATTTGATTCTTATAGGATTACAGAAAGCTTTACAAATAAACAATATAAGATTAACCTTTTTCCCACTGAAATGCATTTAATAGTCTTTCAACTGAATGGACAGGTAACGAGAGACATCCGTATTAAGTACAATTAAGGAAAAAAAAAATTGATTAATCGACGTCATTCCGGTTCTCTAAATCAATAAGCATCTTCAATCTGAAGGATACAATAATATCCCATTAACATTGGGAACAATAAAAAAGATCCAAGCCCAGAAGGGACATAATCACTCCTTAGAAACAGATACAATCTCAAACCCGCTCCTTTTTCCTTGAGTTATATCTAAATTACTTTTTTTTTTTTTTTTAAGATTTCAATAACTACTACAAATTTCATATTTCTCCAAAATCAAAAGTTAGTTTCAGGAATTGAAACACCTAAATGCAGCAGAGTAAAATATCTTATTCACATATCCATCCACTAAATTATTTGAAAAAAAAAAACCAACAAAACCAACCATTAAGCCAGAGAAGCACTAGAGAAGCTAACAATCTGGTTTCTATTAAAAAGATTGAGCAAATGGGAGTTGAAGAGTTTGTTACGAAATCAACCCAAAACCGAACAACAAAATAGAGTAAAAAAAACCCACAAAGCAAAAAGTGTAAGAACTTATGCGGAAATATATTGAACATCAATATTGGTAATATGTAAATAATAAATTACATAATACAAAGAGACATATTATTTAATATGGTTCAACATCAATTACCTACATCTACGGATTAGTAGATAAATTACTATATTATAAATATACAAGAGTACAAGAGATCACACCCCAAAACCTGGTATTCGACCTAATACCCATTAGAATACCCAATATAATAGAGCCCTGAAAATATTCTTAGTTTAATTTGCTCAATCTTGGTGTTATTTGTATATCTGTTCATGTCTCTTCCCACATCCCTACAAGGATATTTATCCCTTATGTCTAGTTCCTCTCTCATTACTAGAACTGATTTTCAACCCCTATATTTATAGGTCAATGTAAAATTTTTTTATTCCTAACTCTATTTTTCTATTCATTCTACTTTTTCTACTTCTTATAGAAGTCAACTTGAATTAAGAAATGAGCTAAAACGAGCTACAATCCCAACAATAAGTTTAGCTGCTCAAAGATTAGTCCATTTTTATCTTCTTTAACAAAATTTAAATTGAATTAAGAAACGAGCCACAATCCCAACAAAAAGTTTATTAGCTCAAAGATTAGTATGTTTTGGTCTTCTTTAACAAAATTTAAAAGGCAGAAGCAGATTGTACCTTGTTGGCATATCTAGCTAACCCAGAAATTACTATATCGAGGTGAAGTTCAAGAAAGGAACAAAATTTCAAACTCAAGTTGAGTATTTCTTCATGATTAGAGCCACTAGAAATTATTTGTATCATTAGGGTGCTTCTAGTGAGTTAGTCTTTTTTCAAATTTTCAATGAAAATTTATTAAACTTTTACCTCTCCTATGGTGCCTCGAAACCTCTTATACAGGAATCCCGAGGGCCAATTAGTAAATAAATAAAATGAAACCAAAAAATCAAATAAAATGTTATAAATAAAATATTTACACTGAAAATCACGGGTTACAAAATTCTTTTACAATAAAATAAATTACAAACGACTCACTCTACCCAGACATCACCCAATACCATCCGAGATCTTCTATGTGAGCTCCGGATTATCAATGCTAAACTTCTGACCTTGGATACCTGTGGAGGAAGGGATGAGCAACACAGTTTTATAACATTTTAAACTTAAATCATGCATCAAGTAAAACACATAACACATCCAACCTAAAGCTTCCCTTAGATCCTGTCTCTTAAATGGGTTCATCTAAGTATCCTCCTGTCTCGTATTACATGCCACTAACAGCACACACAGGCACATCTAAGGCCTGACACTGTACATACGTATCACAAGTGAATCCTCTTAGGTCTTCAACATAAACACGGGCATATCTAAGGCCTGACACTGTACATGCATATCACCAGTGAATCCCTTTAGGTCCCTCAACACACACAGGTACATCTAAAACCTGACACTGTATACGCATATCACCAGTGAATCCCCTTAGCTCCCGGATCAACGTGAGGCCACCTAAGGGCTAACTACTATAATTATATCTCAAGTGTTTTCCCTTAGGTCCTGGATCAACACGGACCCACCTAAGGCCTAACACTACAATACTATATAACAGGTGTTTCCCCTTAGGTCCTAGATGATCGGGGGTCTACCTAAGGCCTAACACCAAAAATCATATCACAAGTGAACTTCACGGATCTATCCTGGATTACAGCGGGCTCATAGATCTCTCCTGTATCAAAAGGACTCTGCAGATCTATCTCGTATCATAGCAGGTTTATAGATCTCTCCCATATCAAACGGACTCTACAGATCTATCCCGTATCACAGCAAATACATAGATCTCTTCCGTATCAAATGAACTCTACAGATCTATCTCGTATCACATCGAACTCATAAATCTCTCCCGATACATAACTTGACTACCGTGTATCAGCCGGTCAGTTCGCACATCACTGGCAAGTCCCCTCGAATTCCTGTATATCAGCTAGGTCAATCCATTGTCTATCTGCACAATCCATACACATGTCAATCACCACTCATATGTACTTTCAATCCTATTTCTCATATCCCAATTATGCACATATAACACCTCAAGTCATCTCATTATCACTAGTCTGTACGGTCTCACTTACGCACGGCTCACTCGTGTCTCATCTATCTCATCACATATGTTCACTAACGTATCTCACGTGTCCCATCTATCCTATTACGTGCACTGACACACATTCTATCTGTGTTCTGATCATTCTGTTACACATCAACACTCATAATGTTCACAATCCATATTGGATGCACACTGATTATCTAATACACACACACCCCTTTCCACAACCCATGCATGTGCATGAACATAACTCCCCATTCATTAATCATGTACTACGTACCCATAATCCATATCGGTCTCATGACCCAGTTTTTCAATCATACGCGTACTATCTGACTCTCAAACTAGTCACTCATTTCTATAATATACGATCTCATGCGTATCGCCCATATCTTGACGATCCAATTACACTTACAATCCACAATCCATATTGGACACAAGCCGGATGCCTAATCACACGTATTCTCTCTCTCTCCGCACGTCCGTACACGCTTACATGATATCTTGATCCATAATTGCCTATAATGCTCTACTCGTCACTCACATACACTTTCTATTCTCTATGCCACAACAATATTTAAGTCTGCGTGCATGTCAAAATGAAATAGAACAAGAACAGTTAGAAACTTCTATCTCGATAAACGAACCATAGTCCCCAGGTCTCTTTCTCTTATCCATATCATAATCTTTGTCTGTCCCAGTGTCCCGATTGAGTCCTCAGAGTCATAGGACCACACACATGCAAAACCAATATCAGGGATTAAACTGTCGATTCCAGCATTAGATGGGAAAATGGCGGCCACCATAGTGATTAGCAGGCTCAGACGCTTTCATCGTCACCCTTCTTGCTGCCTAACTCATCAGAAATACGAACAATCATCGGTGATGACAGCGATATGATTTTCGATGAACAAGGGTATCTGTGTAGGATTTTTGAATGTCTAGGACCATTATGCTGTTTATATAGACTTGGGGCTCTAGGGTACTATTTATAAATTCTTAAACCTTCGACATTCACTAATCTCGGTCCAAAGTCTTGGAAACTCAATGCCAACCCATCCTCCTCTAAACCTGACTCATGACCTCAAAATACTGACATCGGACACTAAAGACCAAAAATCCGTTTGCCCCTATAATTTTTTTTTAGTTCAAAATCTTGAAAACTCTCGAATATATCCAGATACACGTAGACACGATGTCGTCACGTCTGTGTCATCCCATATACGTAAAAAATATATAATTTTACTATTCAATTTTACAATTCGGGTTACCATATCCACCCTCTTACATGGCAGGTGCACCTGAATTCTGAATTAGGCTTTATTTTTTAGGGATTATCAAAAACATGAGACTTCTGTACGAGAATTAAATTGCAAAGTGCTCCTTACAATGTTTTCATATGTACAATTACCGATAAATTTGTTTTTAAACTTCATATTCTATTATTATCTAATAATGTTATGTGGATAAGAAAGGGAGTAGCCAAGATTCAAGCCTGCTGCTGGACATATAAAAAACTTGAAAAAATGTGTAAAATAACCAAACTTAAGCGAAGCTCATGGAAGAATACGCTTCTAATAGAGAGGCTAGACTTCCCACACAAATAATTATGATACGGGTGTTCCATTTTCTTTATTTCCAAAAGAAATATTAAGATGGTCCATATATTTATTAATTTTGTTGTTTGTCTCTCATTAACCCTTCATCACTTAATTCTTCATCATTATATTCCCACTTAACATTTGATGGAAATGTTAGTGGATTGATTATCAATACATAAGGTCCCTAAGCTTGGTAAGGCTAACGTGAATACACCATCAAGAGGGCATTACCAAAAACTTAGAAGAATACTTGTGCTGTGGTTTCTCTGCAACGCCTTTGCAAGCATCAATGGCGGGAGGTATCAAAATTTATTTTTTAATTCCGTATTCAGTATACTTCTGTATATTATATAAGCATACACATGTTTATGTATTTTTTATGCTTACATTTGGTATCAGAGCCATGAAATACATCTGCCTTGATCATTTCACGTAGCTTTGTTTTTTGTCAAAAAATTGGAGTTTACAAAATTTTGGTGAAATGCTTTTTTGACACTTTTAATATAAAATATTGTTATGAATAATTATGAAATTGTATTTATAACATTTTTGTGAATTAAAATGTCAATTTCGGTGTCCAAATAGCTGAGAAACCGTTGGGTTTCGAATCAGGTCGAAACCGTCGGGTTTTAAAGGGTCAACGTGACCCGGTTAAAGGTTGAAGATGATTCAATCAGACGGTGTACTACATATCGTTTTGCATTCAGTGATGCATATGACATGTCTTTTCCTATTCAGTAAAGCGGATGGCATGTCGTTTTTGTTAGTTTAGTATACTACATGTCATTTAACATTGAGTTCTGCATATGACATGTCGTTTGGCTTAAATTCCGCGTATGACATGTTGTTTGGAATTAAGTTTGTGTATGACATGTAGTTTTTATTAAGACTGAGTAACATATATGTAGTTTCTGATAATCCGAAATAGATGACATGTCATTTTTATATGTGCACAATCAATTTTGCTCTTAATTATATTTTTAATACAAAAAATTGATTTTATTATTGCCATATTTATATTTAATTGTGCATGAATTAATTATGTTTTTATTCTTGAATTATAAAATATAAAATATGTTAAGTTATTATTAATTATGAGAATATAAAGAAATACATAAATTGTTAAATTTTTAATTATGCAATAAATAATTTATTCTTATAATTTTTTCTAAAGTTAATGTCTAGTGGTCCAAATAATTTATTTGATTAGAGAGTAGCTACATCATCATTAATTAAATAAAATTATATAAAGTAAGGATCACATAAAGTAATTATAGATATTAGTTGTAATTAATTATATTTAATATAATAAATTTTATTCCACAGGAATTTTTATTATATTTATATAATTAATTAGGATAAAATATTAAATTATTTTTCATAATTTATTCACAGGGATTATGAATAAGAATTTAATAGTTTTATCATAAAGTTTACAGAAAATTATCAAATTATATTAAGTACATAATTTGATAATTATGTCATAAAGTATGAATCTAGCTGAATTAAAAATTTAGTCCACAATTAATGTTTATGTCATTAGATTCAGTTTACTTGATTTACATTGCTAAACCATGAAATTCAGTTTAAGCCTAATAAGCATGTATTTTAAATTATATATAGCTATACAACCTGAAAATTTCTCTGATATTCGTTATGATATTCCTGAATTAAATGGTGATAACTATAAAGTGTGAAAGGAGAGAATTCTTCTCCATTTGAGGTGGATAGACATTGATTATACGATCAGGAAAAACAAACCACCTGCAGTTACCAATACTAGCACTTTGGAACAAATTGCCCTTTAGGAACGATGGGAGCCATCTAATTGCCTTAGTGTAATATTCATAAAGACCAAAATATCTACTGATATACGTGGTTCAATCGTTCACTATGAGAATGTCGGTGATTTACTGAAGGCCATAGATGATCAATTTATCACTTCAGACAAGGCATTAGCAAGTACCTTGATTATGAAGTTTTCATCTATGAGACTCACCACTGTAAGAGGTGTGCGTGAGCACATCATGAAAATAAGAGATATTGCAGCTCAATTGAAGAACCTCGAGGTTGAGATGTCAGAATCTTTTCTTGTACACTATATTCTGAACACTCTCCCACAGCAATACAGAGCTTTTAAAATCTCTCACAATACACGTAAGGATAAATGGTCAACAATAAACTCATGACCATGTGTGTTTAAGAGGAAGAGAGGCTCATCATGGAATTGGGAGAGAGTGCAATGCTGGTAATACGGGGAAAGAATAAAGTTCATGACAATAAAAAGGGAAAAGGTAAAATACCTCTCTAATATGACATTAAGAAGGAATCCAAATGTTTCTTCTGTAAAAATAAGGTACATGTGAAGAGGGATTGCTCCAAATTTTAGATATGGCTTGAAAAGAAAGATAATTCAATCTCTTTTATTTGTTATGAATCTAATATGGTTAATGTTATTTATAACACATGGTGGACTAATACGGGATCTACAATCCATATTTCGAATACCTTGTAGGGTATGCAAAACCTAAGGAAGCCAGTGGGAAGTGAACAAGGCATCTATTCAAGAAACAAATACGTTCACATGTGGAGGCTATTGGAACATGTAATTTAGTTCTAAGTACTGGTTTTATTTTGAATTAGGAAAAGACATTTTATATTCCAAGTTTCTCTAGAAATTTGATTTCAGTTTCAAGACTTATACCTTTGGGTTATTCCTTT
>JANLJB010028422.1:0-10885 GCA_026212285.1 Bursera cuneata | reverse complement strand
TAAAATTATGGCACATACTATTATAACTTAATTTTACACATTTCTTAATAATCATTCATTTTTCTAATCTAATGGTATAAATAGTTACTGATTTGACATGAAAAAATTATCTTTTAATTTTTCTTTCTCACTTATAGATTATAATAAATCAATTATTATAAAAAAGTGTAAAGAATTAAGTAAAAAAAATTAAGTCACAATAGTCTGAACCTATAATTGTATATAAATATATAAGTTGATTAATCCATTCATTAATATTTCGACCATTTTAATTTCAATATTTTTCTCGGTTATATAAATACCCCAGTTGCCATACCTTGATGCATATAATTTTGTGACGAAGAATATGGCATCATCTCACGCAACTGCAGCCCTTGAGAACCCGGAATCCTCCGTACTTAGTGTTCAAGAACTCATCAAAGACCCCAAGCTCGCAGTTCCAGAATGCTACGTCCGTCCAGATCAAGAGCTTCCGAATCTCTCGAATGGGAATGATCACTTCACTGCAATCCCCACCATTGACATGGAAAGATTGGTTTCCAAGCAGGACACAGATTTTGAACTAGAGAAGCTCCATGCCACACTCAAAGATTGGGGTATCTTCCAGGTTAGACATGTATAGCTAGCTATTTGGATGTACATGAAACTAATTACTTTCATGAATCTCTCTCTCTCTATATATATATAGAGAGAGGGATTATCAATAGTTATTAATGAGCTGCAACAGTGCATATACAGTTTGTTTTATACACAGCTTCTTATATATTAATATGGTTGATTTTATATGCCGTAGAGGTTCACAAACGAAAGAGACTTATAAAAGTATGAAAAACATGCACAAAAAAATCCTAATAAAAAATTATAATAGTAGAATCAATAATAACAATAATAACAATAATAAAAAAGAGGCATAGGCTAAAAGTTGCTTTACTGTTTGATCGATGTAGTTGGTGAACCATGGAGTTAGCTCTTCACTTTTGGAGAAGCTGAAATATGAGATCCAGGAATTCTATAAGCTTCCTATAGAAGAGAAGATGAAATACAAGGTAAGGGCAGGTGAGTTTGAAGGTTATGGAACCATCGTTCGACCTGGTGGAAAGCTTGATTGGGGTGACAGATTGTATATGATAACCAACCCTATTCACAGGAGGAAATCACACCTTCTCCCAGAGCTCCCTTCATCCTTCAGGTCGTCTCTCGAGCCTCACTCACGCCGCAAAGGCACAGCCAAAGCACACACAGAGTGGTTACATATCTAACAGTACATATTTATCATTAACTTTGTGTTGCATGCATGCAGAAATACTTTAGAGTCTTACTTCCTGGAACTGCAAAAGCTTTCCATGAAAATCCTGGAAATGCTAGCAAAAACTCTAAAGATGATGGAATTGAAAGAAGTGGAAGAGATGTTTGGTGATGGGATGCGATCAGTGAGGGTTACTTACTACCCTCCATGTCCAAAACCAGAGTTGGTTATGGGAATCGCACCTCACTCCGATGCCACTGCCATCACAATCCTTCAACAAGTTAATGGAGTTGATGGTCTTCAGATAAAGAAGGATGGAGTTTGGTTGCCTGTCAGCATCCTCCCTGATGCATTTGTAGTTAACGTAGGAGATATTCTAGAGGTTTGTCATGATTTTCTCTCTTTTCTGCTTAATTAAATAAATTAACAGATAAGAAGAAAATCAAACATATTATATTAAATGTATTTATGAGTCTTCTTGTTTAAGAAACCTCACTGTCATATTCAAAATTTTTTAATCCGTTTAAGACTGAACTGTATATAAATATGCAGGTTCAAGTTTTTCAATTTAATGTCATAAGTAAATAGATATTCGATATCTCTCTTTTTCAGTTGCACAGTCAATGCAAAATTACAAAAGCTCCTGGAAAGAGACTTTTAGTTCTCTTTTAAGCTTTCTATAAAAGGGTTTCAAGAATGTAGTACCATAAAGTGCTTCTCTAATTACATTTTTCAAGAAAGGAATCATGAATAATACAAATAAAATTTTCAGTTCTGCAAGGTATCTATAAAGCTTTACTGCATAACCCTAGATTTATTAACTAGTAGCCATCTTTAAATTATCTATCTGATGTGGTGATTAATTGTACAGATAATGAGCAACGGGTCCTATCGCAGCATTGAGCATAGAGCAGCAATAAATTCAGAGAAAGAAAGGATCTCCGTTGCTTTTTTCGTCAATCCCAAATTTGATGCAGAGATTGGACCGGCAACCAGGCTGATCAGCCGTGAGAATCCACCATTATTTAGAAGAACGGGGATGGAAGAATACGTACAAAGTTTCTTTTCCCGTAATCTTAACGGAAAATCATACCTGGAGCACATGAGGATTGGAAATTAATGGTGAAGGGAGGTAGATTCATGATGTAACCGAATGATGTTTACAAGCTACCAAGTTATATATTTGGTGTCTCTATAATATATGTGTATATGTATGATATGCTATAGATATAGACTAAAGTACTTCAGGTATCTGCATAAAATTAAGTCGCCCCATGTAAGGGTTTGTTTGATAAATAATGTAATATTTTAGATATGAATAAGAATAAATTAATAAACTGAAACTTGAGTTGGTGTGCATGTGCTTATGATAAATGCTTTTCATTGTTTTCTTAATTAGTTCTTCAACTGGTATAGCCATATGGAAAGCAAGTGCATGCTTAGCCTTGAAAGGAAGAGCCAACAAGGCAACAGCTGAATATACGATCAACATGACAAATTCATCACAAGGTGACAAAAGCCAAGAGGCATGCAAGCAGTTCACTCTAGACTCTATAGATTAATTCCAAGAATTCTAATTGTCTGTCAGTTTCAGAAACTGATCATTCTCCTCTTGAGTAGTTAAGTACAGATATAGAATGACTTCTTTACAGCAGTAAATAAAAAATAATAATAATAAAAACATCGATTCATTCTTATCCTGTTTTGACCGATGAGTAGGGTTCAATGTTAATATCTCACCTGGGTTTAGTTCCCAGCAGAACCTCTCATATCATCTCGCGCCTTGTGATTTGTATTGTGGACTAAATATCGGCCCATTTGTCTTCTAATTTGGGCTTTAACATTTTTAGGCCCTTGCATATTTGGATTTTATAGCCCATTTTTCTTAACGTTCGTGACAATTGACCACCTTATGCGCATAATGATATGATATACATTCACCTAAATATTTTCTAATTTTGAACACTTTAACCATTTGATTTGTAGATTTAAAATTAGTTTTTTTAAGAAAATTATATCTAAATTAATTTTAGTTAGCCTCTAAAAACATGTTTGAATTCCTATTTTACATTAGTTTCTTATTTAAATTTTCCTTGTAAATATGTTCAAAGTTTGCGATAAACAACAAAAATTAATTAATTAAAAATTAATCATCAAGTTTGAAGGAGGTGTACTATCAAATATATTATATATAGAATGAGATATGCCAACATCTATCGGTCAAACCCTCATTATCTTAGTTATTCATCATTGATAACGATCATTTAGTTTAATCTTTATATATATATATTGCCTATTCATCTTATTTTTATGTTAGGTAGTGTTTGTTTTCTATCTTAAATTTGAATTTGTCTGATTCTCAATCATTCAGATACCATTTGTTCATAACTTTTAAAAAATAATACATAATTAAATAGATATACATATAAATTATCTTTTTGATATTTTAAAAAAAATATATATATAATAAAATACTTAAAATTATATTTTTTGAATATTTAAATACGTAAATATTAATTTTATCAAGTTATTGATTTGTAAATATTTTCAATATGTTAAGTGTTAACAAACATAACTACATAAGTGAAAATAACATCAATAACGATACATGTGTAAAAGTACTAGTTTTTAAACATTTCAATTTAAACGTTGAAATTAAAAGAAAAATATATATTAGATTTATATATTTAAACCTATTCAGATTTTTTCATTTGTACTCTGTTCAGATTTTAGATAAAAAAAAAAAACAAACAAACAAATACCCCTTAGCTTTTTGTAAGAATATGATAAGTGGTTATAAATATGTTAATAAAAAAATAAAAAAATTAAAATTTATGTTTAATTATATCTTTAAAAACTTGAAAAAAGTTAGATAACGAAAAGATCCTAACTCAATTGAAAAATTATGATTAAACATAATTAAATTAGAAAGTCAAAAGTCCACAGTTGATCTATCTTCTTCATTGAAAAAAATGAACCCTAATTAAGCACGTTTTGATTTCTAAAGTTTTAAATGCATAATATTACTATATAGAGAGAAGAAAATTTGCCGCTTGGAACAAGCATAAAGCAGTTTAAAGTAAAACAAATAATGCTCCTCAGCAAGCAAGATGAACAATGATGATTGATAATGGCTTAAATAAATTATTAACTTCCAAAAAGGTATTCACTATTTCTTTTTAAATCAAATTTTGAATAAGATTAAAACTATATAATTGGTATCTTTCTACAAAATTTAAAAAAAAATAAAAAAATAACTATTTTAGAATGAGTAATACTATGGAGACAAAGTATGTATCCCAACTTCGTATCTCAATTTTGATATAGTAGCATATGAGTGGTAAGGTAAATTTATCAGTATTTATTATTTTAATTTTTACGTATTCATCTTATTAGTCGTATGATGTTACATTAATTATGATATAAAATCGAGATACAAATTATATAATTATAACATTATTGTTTTAAAATTATATCGATAAAAAGAGGTTATAGATTAAAACATATTTATAAATACGTCTTAAAATACTTGTTTAGCGATCGTGGTTCGATTGATTTATATTACGTGATGTGATCGAGTTACAACATAATGTTAATTTCACTTAGTGGAGAATTTCAATCAAGTTTAACATTAAATTAATTATCTGAGAAGTCAAGATCCATCCCCCTTCGGAGATAATATTTGTATAATGCCATAAATCATGTCTATGTATATAATTAATTGATTGATTGAAGTTAAAAGAGTTGACTTCAATTCCCAATTAATTATTCATTTGATAACGAATATACTTGCAATAAATTTAATTTATTTAAATCAAACGTTAATCTACTGGATTGAAAGTTTAAAATAAAAATAAGAGTAATGCTACGATTATAAAGTTTGTCTCTAATTTTGTATCCCAAATTGACGTGGCATCAAGTGAATGGTAAGGTAAATACATAAAAATTAAAATAATAAATGTTGATTTATTTACCTTACAATTCATTTGATGTCACATAAATTTGGAATATAAAGTTGTGATATAAACTTTATACTATATTATTCTGAGAAAAAATGTTTTATACTAAAATTAACCGTATGCGTAGTTCTTTTTTTATTAAGAAATTTAATATTATACCATGTTTTATACCACACATGATATATAATATGCGTATTTAACTACATTATCTGGTTCATCTATTGCCAAGTCAATGAGGATTCTTAAGCCCTCAGCAGTTGAGTTGTTATAATCATAAACGTGGGTTGTCTGTTAATCAGTAGTAATTAAGGTAGCCCATTGTCAAACCACATAAAATATGACTTTGTTAAACAATATTTAATCCCACATTTAATGAACAATAAGCAAATAATTGCTTATTAATGGACAAAGTTTACTTAATTTTACTTGCCTAGAAGAAAAGTAGTAAAATAATATAAGGTAAAAATTTGATTATCGTGTACCATAAGATATAGAAAACGGCAAATGACCATCAATGCATCCTAAATGCAACTTGCTTCGAGTAGTTAGCAAGCTCATTTTTCAGCCATTTTAATTTTCTAATTATTTTTCTAGGTATTTAAATAACTTCAAGTTGCCATATCTTGATGCGTATAATGTAGTTGTATTTAGAAGTGACGAAGGATATGGCATCGTCTCAGGCAACCGCAGCCCTTGAGAGCCCGGAAACCTACGCACTTAGTGTTCAAGAACTCATCAAAGACCCCAATCTCACAGTTCCAGAATGCTACGTCCGTCCAGATCAAGAGCTTCCAAATCTCTTGAATGGGAACGATCACTTCACGGCAATCCCCACTATTGACATGGAAAGATTGGTTTGCAAGCAAGACTCAGATTTTGAACTAGAGAAGCTCCACGCCACTCTCAAAGATTGGGGTATCTTCCAGGTTAGAAACCTAACCGTACTGGAACCATCATGCATTGTTTATATATATGTCTTGCTATTTGGACGTGCATGCATGAAAATTATTACTTTCAGTTGCTAAAGTCTAAAAGTTGCTTTACTTTGTGATGTAGTTGGTGAACCATGGAGTTAGCTCTTCACTGCTGGAGAAGCTGAAATATGAGATCCAGGAATTCTTTAAGCTTCCTTTAGAAGAGAAGATGAAATACAAGATAAAGCCAGGTGACTTTGAAGGTTATGGAACTATCGCTCGAGCAGGTGGAAAGCTTGACTGGGGTGACAGATTGTATTTGATAACCAACCCTATTCACAGAAGGAAATCACACCTTCTCCCAGAGCTCCGTTCATCCTTCAGGTCGTCTCTCTAGTTTTTCCACGCCCGCACAGGCAAAGCCACACACACAGTGCACAGTGTTTATATATCTTACATATATATTATTAAACGTTTGTTGCATGCATGCAGGAATAGTTTAGAGTCTTACCTCCTGGAAACGCAAAAAATTTCCATGAAAATTCTGGGAATGCTAGCAAAGACTCTAAAGATGATGGAATTGAAAGAAATGGAAGAACTGTTTGATGATGGGATGCGAGCAGTGAGGATTACTTACTACCCTCCATGTCCACAACCAGAGCTGGTTACGGGAATCACACCTCACTCGGATTCCACCGCCATCACCATCCTTCACCAAGTCAATGGAGTTGATGGTCTTCAGATTAAAAAGGATGGAGTTTGGTTGCCTGTCAGCATCCTTCCAGATGCACTTGTAGTTAACCTAGGAGATATTCTAGAGGTTTGTCATAATTTTCTACTTTTGTTCTCCAAATATATGTAATTAATCAAGTCTTCGATGTCGAGCTACCACGTTGTTGTTTTTACTATCTATTTGATGTGGTGATTAATTGTACAGATAATGAGCAACGGGGTCTACCGCAGCATTGAGCACAGGGCAGCAATAAATTCAGAGAAAGAAAGGATCTCAATTGCTTACTTCGTCCAACCCAATTTAGATGCAGATATTGGACCTGCAACTAACCTGATAAGCCCTGAGAATCCACCATTATTTAGAAGAATACAGACGGAAGAATATGTAAAAAGTTTCTACTCCCGTCAACTTAATGGAAAATCATTCCTGGAGCACATGAGGCTTGGAAATTAATTATGGTGAAGACAAACTGCAGATTGATGATGTACTCAAATTAAATAATGTTTACAATAAGATCTCAGTCTAAGGTGTGGTCAGTCATCAGTCTGGTGTGGTGTCTATTTATATAAATGATATGTTATAGAAATAAACTTACGGTACTTGAGGTCTCTGCAGAAAATTACGTCAGCCCATTACCCATATAAGGGTTTGCTTGATGGATATGTTGTAATTAAGGTAATATTTTTATATGAAAAATAATAAAATTAAAGTGAAATTGAGTTGGTGCATATATATGTATGTATATTGTAAATGTGATAACTGTTTACATTATCTTTCTTAATTAGTTTTAAGGTTAATTACACACCGACATAACCGACAAGTCGTCTCTAGAATATGACAAAGACGACTAAGCGTTTCAAAATGTACTAAAAAAGACAAGTATTTAGCGAGGCCTGAACCGGACCGAACGGCCAGGCCCGCGATTTATAAACGTACTTCTGTCGTGCGAAGAAACGCCAAGAAAAGCAAGAGAAGGGAGAGATAATGATGGTGGTAGAAAGCGAGACCTCGAAAACTCTAAACCCAGAAGACCAAATCAACCCCAAGAACCCTAACCCTAAGGATGAGGAAGAGTTGGAGGAGGGAGAGATCGTCGGCGGTGACGAATTGTCGAAGAAACCAACGGCTGTGATTCGTCAGGCGCACCCGCTCGAGCACTCTTGGACCTTCTGGTTCGATAACCCATCTGCCAAATTGAAGCAGGCCACGTGGGGTAGCGCCATGCGCTCGATCTATACATTTGGCTCCGTTGAAGAGTTCTGGAGGTGAATAAAACACTGTTCTTATTTTCTTTTTAATTTTTCTTTTCCTTTGGTTGCCGAGAAAATTGTGCTCAATTTTATTTATTTCTTTCTTTCTTTTTTTCTCCTTCTTTTTTGTTCCACCGTTGAAGAGTTCTGGAGGTGAATAAGATACTGTTCATGTTTTCTTCTTAATTTTTCTTTTTGTTTAGTTGCCAAGAAAATGGGGGAATTTTTTTTTTTTTTTTTTGCTCTTTCTTGTTTGTTTCTTTTGGCGGATTAGAAAATTAATTTGAGGCNAATTTTTCTTTTTGTTTAGTTGCCAAGAAAATGGGGGAATTTTTTTTTTTTTTTTTGCTCTTTCTTGTTTGTTTCTTTTGGCGGATTAGAAAATTAATTTGAGGCTTAGGCTGTTTTGTTGAAAAATGGTAGGATAATTTGAGACATTGAGGTTATAATTTTGGCATTCATCAATTTTAATGGTGTTAGGGTTTCAATGTCAATGTTGACGTTTGTTTGGATGCTGAGAAAGTTGAGGGGAAAGTAAAGGAAACTGTAATTAAGGATGTGGATCTAAGCTGTTTATGAACTCTTGGGAGTGGAAAAAGAGCACATTTTGTAAATGTAAAGCAAGCCTAAAGGCATGAGCTTTTAACCGTAAACTTGTAAGTTGTCATTGTTTCAGGGAATGAACCACTGAGCTGCATCTTTAATGGAAAATTTTGGTCATGAGTTATGTATTTGCCTCGGAACTGCATTTCTGTTGCCTAGTCTATCTTTTACCTACTTGCAGAGTCGATACTTGTCAATTTTCTTTCTGAGTTTGTTTCTCCTGGAATGATTTTATTGACTTTGTGTTCTTATTCTGTTCCGCATTTAGCCTCTATAATAATATACATCATCCAAGCAAGTTAGCTATGGGAGCAGACTTTTATTGTTTCAAGGATAAAATTGAGCCGAAATGGGAGGACCCTGTTTGTGCTAATGGTGGGAAGTGGACTGTAATGCTTCCTAAATCAAAATCTGATACATATTGGTTATTTACGGTATGCCTTGGACTCTACTTGTGGGTTTGTGTGAAAGTTTAGCTGTGTAAACCTAATACCTAATACTAAATGACCGCAAATTTTTTACATGTACCGCTTCTAGCTGCTGGCAATTATTGGAGAACAGTTTGACCATGGAGATGAAATCTGTGGAGCAGTTGTAAATGTCAGAAGAGGGCAGGAAAAAGTATCTTTGTGGACCAAGAATGCTGCAAATGAAGCGGCTCAGGTGATTTTTTTGCTAATTAAGCTAATAATTTTAACTTGCATTTGTGGCACATACATTAATATGTTACGCTTATTAATTTAACATATTCGTCAATGTTTTCTTTCTTACATTGGATTATAAAAACAAAATGAAAATTACTATGGTATTTATCCTTAAAACAATTAGGTTAGCAATGTGCATCACTTAAAAGCATCCTTGGGGATTGTCTTATAATTGTTTGACCTTTTAATAACATAAACTCCCGCTTCTATATATTCATTGTCTCATTCATTACATGGCTTATTTATGATTTGCACATTGTTTTGTTAATATTTGCACCTCTTGGATTAAATTCAACTTACAGTATGTTTACGTGGGAAAAGGACATGTATTCTTTACTCAACATTCTGTTGCTCTGATTTTGACTGCTGAATTAAATATTTTGCAGTTAAGCATCGGGAAACAGTGGAAAGAGATACTTGATTATAATGACACCATAGGGTTCATTGTCCATGTAAGTATTTATTTTTTATTTACGCCAATATATCATATATCCCTAGCCTAGTTTATTAAAAATAAGGGACTGTGAAATGAATGGCTAAGTTCTTTCCTGGTGTTCTCAGGATGATGCCAAGAATGACAGCAGGTCAGCAAAGAATCGCTACACAATATGAGCTATACAGGTTTTCCAGTATAAGTCCAGGGAAACTTATGACTGTCTCTGGCTGCAGCAATGGCCGTGTTCCCATGTTAGGATTGCAGAACAACTTGCGGCTCTTTCTTCTTTTGTTTTTTTCTGCTATTTGGCTCCAAGCTTTTTAGCTACAGAAGCAGTGATAACTTTTCACCTGGAGAATTTATTCCGAGTCTGTATGTCCTTGTTTGCATCTGAATAGATTTCCATCTATCGCTTTAAATCCTATATAAAACACTTTAATTGGAGCTTGGTTATAAACTCGAGCTGTGAAGCACAATTCTATTAATGTAACAATCAATATTTTCTCTGCATAAACTTTAGTTTCGCCTAGTTGTGCTCTAGGCTCCAACCTACTACTGATTTAACATGGGGAATTAGCAAAAATAACCATATTAGAAKGGGGTCTTTCAAAAATAACCAAGYTTCAATGATTCTCTCATTCACCTAGTCCTCAACAGTGATATTTCCCTTATATTCCCTATTTACCCTCATATTCTGTTCATGGTACTGTTCATCCAGCTGATACTGTTCATGGTACTGTTTACGGTATTGTTCACAGACGTTTTGGATATTGTTCATTATTCATTTGACCATCGGCTGTTCACGGTACTGTTCATTTGTCGGTTCGACACTGTTCATTGTTCATTTGACGGTTCGACACTGTTTACGGTACTGTTCATTTTGACGGTTCGACATTGTTCATTTGACGGTTCGTACTGTTCACGGTACTGTTCATTTGACAGTTCGATACTATTCATTGTTCATTTGTCGGTTCGGTACTGTTCACGGTACTGTTCATTTGACGGTTCGACACAGTACTGTTCATTGTTCATTTGACGGT
>JANLJB010028420.1:0-10870 GCA_026212285.1 Bursera cuneata | reverse complement strand
GGATTGTAGTAAGTCTAACAACTGGAGAAAATATCTCATTGAAATCAATACCTTCTTTCTGAGCATAACCTTTGACCACTAGTCTAGCACGATATCGCTCCATCTTATCATTGCCATCTCGTTTGATCTTGTAGACCCACTTGTTTCCAATGGCTTTTCTTCCGATGGTAGAGGCATAAGATCCCATGTATTTTTCTTGTGCAAAGCTTCAACTTCTTCTTGCATTGATGTCATCCACAATGATGCATTGAACTATTTATCGCTTCTTCAAAAGTTGAAGGTTCTCCATCTTCTGTTAGAAAGCAATATGCGATATCACTCGCCATGAGATACTCTGAATGCCAAGAAGGTACTTTTCTTTCTTGATTTGACCGACGAGTTTCAGGTGTTGCTAACTCGATTGGTTTTGGTTCATCATTCTCTGAAACTATTTTAGAAGAATCTGACTCTTCTACTTTTCCTTCATCTATAATCGTAGTCTCAATGCTCTTCTTTGTTGTGCTATCATCTTCATCACTTTGTAGTTTATCTTCTACAAAGATAACATCCCTGCTGATGATAACTTTATGGGAAGTAGGATTCCATAGGCGATACCCCTTAATGCCATTAGCATACCCCAAGAATATACATCTCCTAGATTTTGGACCTAGTTTCATTCTTTCTTGGCTATCATACATCACATACGCAGGACATCCAAATATATGTAGAAGAGAATAATTAGCTGGCTTATCAGTCCACATCTCTATAACTGTCTTCAACTCAATTGCTGTTGAGGGAGCCCTATTTATCACATAACAAGCGATGTTCACTGCTTCTACCCAAAACGTGTTAGGTAGACTTACAGTCTTCAACATAGCTCTCATTCTCTCTGCTAATGTTTGATTCATCCGCTCTGCTACACCATTTTGTTGTGGTTTGTAAGCGACCGTTTTCTAACGTTTAATGCCTTCTAGACTACAGAATGCATCAAACTCCTTACTACAAAATTCTCCTTCATTGTCCGTCCTCAAGCACTTAATCCTCTTCCCAGTTTCAAGCTCAATTCATGCTTTAAAGGCTTTGAACATTGCAAAAACATCTGACTTTTTCTTGATAGCATATACCCAACTTTTCCTGGAGTGATCATCAACAAATAATACATAATATTTGGCTCCTCTTAAGGATGTAACTGGTGACTCCCAAATAATAGAATGAATCAAGTTTAGAATATTTTTGCTCTTAACATTAGATATGCTAAACTTCAATCTATGTTGCTTGCTAATAATACAATGCTCACAAAATGGTAAACTTACGGTCTTAACCCCAAGAAGCAATTTTCGATCGGAGAGAATTTTCAAACCTCTTTCAGACATATGTCCAAGTTTGCGATGCCATATCATCGTCAACTCTTCTCCAGAACTTGCAACAGATACGTCTGCCTCCTGAACTGTTTCTCCACAGAGCATATATAAATTAGCAGTAATTTTTTCTGCCTTCATATTCACAAGCACGCCTCTGACAACCTTCATAATCCTATTTTTCGTATGGAATTTATATCCAAGGTCATCGAGCTGTCCCATGGCTAGTAAATTTTTCTTCAAGCCTTTTACATGTCGTACCTCTTGGATTGTGGCAACCATTCTATCATACATCCTTATCTTAATTGTACCGATGCCAGCGATCTCCAAGGCATGATCATTACCCATGTACACAGATCCTCCTGAGATGGTTTTATAGTCGTCGAACCACTCTCTTCTAGAAGTCATGTGCCATGTTGCTGCTGAATCTATCAGCCATATATCAGCAAACTTCTTCCTGCCTTCTGTAACAGTTGTCGCCTCGCTGTAAAGTATTTCGCCATCATCCAAAGTACTTGCTACACAACTTTGACTATTTGACGATTCAGGTTCTTTCCCTTTCGTCTTACTTTCTTCACTCTTCTTCAAGTGCCAACACTCTCTCTTTATGTGCCCCGGCTTATCACAGTGGTAGCATATAACCTTCCTACTCTTGGACTTGCCCCTGTTCTTGTTGTAGCTCCCATTGGAACCATGTTCCCTCGATCTTCCTCTAGAAACGGATAAGGCCTCAGCTTGTTGAGAAGTCAATATTCTATCTTCCTTATATTTACGTCTACTTTCTTTTTCAAGAGCAGTAGCTGCAACATCATTAAAGGCTAGAGTTGACTTTGAAGCACTATTGGCTAAATTGATAATGAGATGATCATATGAATCAGATAGACTTTGAAGTAGGAGTTTGGCACGCTCTTTCTTCTCTATATTATGCTCCATGGTCGAGAGCTGAGAGAATATAGTCTTCAAGGTGTTGATGTGTTTGGTTATCGAAGTTGATTTTGACATACGAAGAGTGTAAAGTCTTCTCTTCAAGAAAATCTTATTGTGTAGTGACTTGGCTTCATACAAGTTCGTTAATGTATCCCAGATTTCCTTTGTGGTTTGTATTTCTAAGACACTTGACAATACCTCATATGCCAATGCCATATGCAAATTTGCTATCGCATCACCATCCATCTTTTCCTATCTCTTATCATCAGGGATTTCTTCTAGTCTCTCTCTAATTGCTTCCAAGCAATTTTTCTTTCTTAAAATCGCCTTTATCTTTATCTTCCACAATGTAAAGTTGCTTCCATTGAACTTCTCTATTTCAAATTTTGTCACTATTTTTTCACCCGTATAGTGAACAGTAACACCCCGGAACAGTAACGCGGAACCCAAAATAGTACCTCTAAACAATACCACTGAACAGGACTACCGGAACAGTGATTGTGAACAGTACCATTGGAACAATACCTATAAACAGTACCACCGGAACAGTATCTTCGAACAGTACCACCGAATAGTACTTATGAATAGTGCCATTGAAACAGTATTTATGAACAGTACCCCTAGAACAGTATACCCGAAATAGTAAACCCTGAGCTATACACCCTGAGCAGTAAATCCGAAGCTCTGATACCAATTGTAATAAAATACTACCGCAGCATAAACTTGAATAGAAAGTAAAACAATAAATAAGACAATAAATAAAGAGACAAAAGATAAAGGACTTACATGGTAAAACCCTCTTGATTGAGGGAAACCTCTATGGAGCAAAGAAAGAAATTTATTTAAGCTCAAAGAGACTACTCGAAGGCTTGAATGGGAAGGGATGATCTACAACTAAACCTTAGAGCTCCTTATATAGTATTAGGAAACTCCCACCTATTGCAATCTAAGCAATGTGGGATGTGTTACATATATACTCTCACTTAGCTCCTTCATATTGCTTTCTAAGCAATGTGGGATTTTACTAAAAAACTAAACTTCTAACACCTAAGCTAACTTCACCTCTAACAAACAATACCTCCACTCAGTTGATACGTATGGAATCAATTTTGATGTGGTGTCATATGGACTGAAGCAGCCAAATCCAAAACCCATTGATATTGCATACCTTCTTGAACGACTAACAATACCTCTCCTTCTTCATATGAATCTTTATTTTCAACAATGTTAGCTTGAGAATTCTTTGCTTAAGACGCATGTAGATTAGGCTTGGGATCTTTTTCTGTCTTAAATCTACAATCTTTTTTCATATGGCTTGGCTTTATGTAATTCCAACATTTTCCCTTTTTCTTTGCCTTTTGACTTAAAATTCAGTCTTCTTAGATAGTCTAGTATTTTTGACAAAGCTCGCGTAGACTATAACTATCCACACTACAAATACAAAATTTGCAACAAAAGACAAAAATCAGACTTTGATACCAATTGTTGCATAATATAATGTCCAACATGATAAGCTCAAAATATAACCCAAGGAAAGAATAAGTAGAGAAAAATAGAGGTACAAGAGAAGACATACAAAATTTATGTGGTTCGGCAGTATGCCTACATCCACATGGCGCATCACAGAAATATTATCTTTATTAGAAAAATTAACTTTTATATTATTTAAAGAAATCTCACTATCTCTCACTACCCATACTGTTGATTAGAGGGTCTTAATGTTATGGCAAAGCAAGATAATAGACCACCTATATATACTACTTATAATCACATAACTAGTAGGAATAGTAAGCCAACAAGTAATAGGAAACATAACCTAAATAGGTAAGCTTTTCTAATAAAATAAAAAATTAGGTGTATAATCCTAAATAGGAGATAAATCTAAATCCTAATTAAACAAGGATTCATGTTAAATACCAGTAATAGAATTTCCACTTTTAACAGTAATTAGGCTTTGAGAGTTTGAATATTATATATTAGAACAATTATTATACAATGGATATTTATATTTGATAATTTCAATCTTTATTCCAGTGATGTTCTTATTATATTAGTCTATTTTCAATTGACAAAGTTGATAATTTCAATCTTTATTAAACTGATATTCTTTATTACAGTCATGTTCTTATTATATTAGTCTATTTTCAATAGACAAAGTTGATAATTTCAATTTTTATTAAACTGATATTCTATATTACAGTGATGTTCTTATTATATTAGTCTATTTTCAATAGACAAAGTTGATAATTTTAATCTTTATCAAACTGATATTCTTATTAAGTACCAAATTATCAAATTGAAAAATTTCACATAAAAAAAAAGTGAAAAATTGAAACACATAATATTTAAATAATTCACTTAAAATGGATTACATCTACTAAAGTAATATAAAACAGATTTTATTATCAAAAGAGTATAAGTTTATAACCATTTAACAATTATCTCATCTCCATTTTCATGCATACTCTTTTCTTAAGAAGATTTAAATCATAGAGGTTACTTTATTTTATTTTACTTTATTTTTAAATGAGAGTTAAAGGTAGAAGAAATCATTGTGCTTAATAGGAATCTCGCTTTTAAATATTAAAGTCGATAACTAGGCACATTTTTATTTGGCTTTCTATTTAATAATCATAAAAAAATATATATTTATGTCTTGTCTTTTTTTTTGGGACATAATAGGGTCGAAGTGGTCTCCAACGATGTCGTTATTTGGTCTTAGAAGTTAGAACCTCCACTTATTATATTATATTATTTATTTTTGTCGCGTAATGAGCCACCACAACACAGCTTTTCTTAAAATGTTGCAAATTTATTTATTTATTTATTAAAGGTTGAATTGCAATTTGGTTAGAAGAGCCACAAAATGACCTTATGACTTGTTCACGTTACGAGACACTGAGACTCTCTTATACTTATATGAATGATATTATATTAAAAATCTTTTATATAAATTAAATCATACAAATTCATATAATAAACAATAAATTCTATGAAATAAAAAAACTAATTAAGAGTAGATAATTATGCAATAAAGCGGTATATATCGATCAGTTTGTATTCTCATGAATCATGATCCGACTTTCAGTACTCCATTGTAATTACCTGAAGCTATCCACAACAATCTCTAAGGCAACTATAGTCCGTGCAAGCTGGCAGTAAATATAAATTTGGCATGATAATATAATATTGAATCATTTTGACTTGACTTCATTTCTTTACAAAAAGTTGGTACCCACTAACCTATGTTTGATATGTTAGCCCCGTCCGTCTATCATAATTCTTCTTTCTCTATTTTCATTATATTTAAATAGGAAAAAAGAAAAAAGAAAAAACAAAGAGAATAACTTCTTATTGTTTTTGATAGAGTGAATAATAAAAAAAACATATAAGATATATGTAAGTTTAAATGGATATAAATAACACAAATGGCTGAACTCTACGGCCAACATCTACAAGATCAGTTCTATAACCAAATATTACTAAATACGAAAAAAGTTTACAATTATCAATAGACTTATATACATTCTCGACTTTTTCTGATTGTTGGTTTGCAAAAGAAACTATACTCCCGAAATTATACTTCATTGTCGACCTCACTAGTTGTAAATTTGATTCTAAACAAATTTGAAGCAATCTAAGTAACATTTTTTTTCTGATAAACTCTAATAAACCAGAAAAACAATGAGAATCAATCATAGCTAGATTAATTCTACTTAAGCTCACAATTGAAATATATTAATCTAGTTTTACATACCACACATAAACTCAACAATTTCAACCCTGACAATAACACACTCCTCTTCTCTGAGATCAGTCATCATTATCTTTCATATAGGATTGGTTTAATTCTTCATTTTTCACTTCATAAGATATAACAATTTTTTGAAATGATTATATCTTCATTTCGCATAAGAAACAAAATCATGTAAAAGTTATGATGACATTTTCCAAAATGTCATAACGTTTAACCAAATGAAATGAAATGAACTTTTACAATGATTTTATTTCTTATGATTAGGTTTTTATCTTATCTCTAGAGACTTCTTATCCTACATCAAACAAACTTCTCCCTTGTGATAGGCTAGTCATCAAATCTGTAATGTTGTTGTTAGTGTGAACATTCTGCAATAAGATTTGACCATCTTTCAAGACTTCTTATATAAAGTGATACTCAATCTCAACGTGTTTCATGCTTGAGTGAAACACCATGTTTTTACCAAAATATACCCCATTTTGACTGTCACAATAAATCACGATCACCATTACCAGAACTATAGAAGTAGACATTCACATCATCACAATCTTAACCAAATAATAAAATAGTCAAATCGCTTAAAAAGATTTCAATAATAGAGGTTATTTTATTTTATTTAAATGAGAGTTAAAGGTAGAAGAAATCATTGTGCTTCAGAAGAATCTCACTTTTAACTCATAAAGTCGATTACTAGGCACTTTTTTATTTGGCTTCCTGTTTAATAATAATAAAAATAATATCGCTGTGTCTGTCTGTCTTGTCTTTATTATTTTTTTTTTGGCACATAGGATATTCTCTAGAGCTGAGGGCAGGGTCGAAGTGCTCTCTAACGATATCGTTATTTGGCTTTAGAACCTCCACTTTTTTTTTTTTTTTGTCGCTTAATGAGCTACCACAACACGGCTTTTCTTATTGTCTTTGTTAGAGTGAATAATAAACAAAACATAAAATTTATGTAAGTTTACATGGATATAAATAGCATAAATGCTTCAACTTTACTGCCTACAAGATAATGACTTGACTTCGTTTCTTTACATAAAGTTGTTTGATATTTTAGCCCCTTCCTCTATCATAATTTTTTTTCTCCATATTCGTTAATTTTTTTGATAAAATATAAAATAAATATTTAAAAAAAACGCTATACTCTTTCTAATTGTCATTTTGCCAAAGAAATTATACTCCCAAATTATACGTCAATGTTCACCTCACTAGTTGTAATTTGATCCTAAACAAATTTGAAGCAATGTAAATAACATTTTCCTCAAGTAACTCTAATAAACCAGAAAAACAATGAAAACAATGAGAACTACTCATAGCTAGATTAATTCTACTAAAGCTGACAATTGAAAATATATTAATCTAGCTTTACATACTAACATAAACTCAACAATTTCAACCATAACATTAACAAAGTCCTCTTCTCTTAAATTAGTCATAATGATCCTTTATCTAGGATTGGTTTAATTCTTCACTTTTCACTTGATATATTTGTTAGATATCAATTTGGATATAATTGATTGATGGCAGGGTCAGAATTCCTATATAGTATGAGAAACGTCAGGTTTATCTGTGAGCTACTTTCTTGGCTTTGAAATCAAAAGGTCTGCTGAGTCAATATTTCTTACACAGAGCAAATATGCAACTGATTTGTTGAAGAAATGCAATATGCATGAAGCCAAGAATAGGCAATCACCTACGGTTGCCAACAAGAAGTTGTCAAAGGATGATAGTTAGTTGTTCGAGCAACAAGTTTGTACAGAAGCATCATTGGTACCTTGCAGTTCTTGCCATGTCAAGACCAGACATATCTTTTACACTGAACAAACTGAGCCAATTCTTACAATCTCCTACAGTGTTGCATTGGCAAGCTTGTTAAAGAATCTTGAGATATATCAAAGGAACGATTCATTATGGGTTAAAAGTTTCAGCCAATGAAGTCCTTTACCTTTACAGGATATTGTGATGCTTATTGGGCTACCTCTCTGGTTGATAGGAAGTCTACATCAGGCTGCTATGTTTACTTTGGATATAATTTTATCTATTGGCGCTCTAAGAAGCAGCATGCTTGCAAGGTCCTCAAGGGAATCAAAATACAAGTCATTATCTCTTGCAGCCACTGAGTTAGTTTGGTTACAAGGTTTGCTGAAAGAAATGAATATTACACTTGTTGACATTCCAATATTGTTTTGTGACAACTAAGGTGCATAATCTGTGGCTTCTAATCTTGTGTTTTATACTAGAACATAACATATTGAAGTAGATATTCATTTCACTGGAGAAAAGGTATTAGCCAAGCAGTTAAGTGTTTAACATGTACCAACTAAGTTCCAGAATTCAGATATTTCTACAAGCCTTTGATTGGTTGCAGGCTTGAGTTTCTTAATGATAAATTGTCCATTCAATCAAGCAAGTTTGCTGAGAAGATTTGATGATCCTCCTAGTTGCATTTGAGCGTAGCTATTAACATTAATAAAAAAGGGTAGTTGTGTAAAATGCATCTGGGGCAATTTGGTCTCTATATAAAAATACTTTTAGAGAGTTAGTTAAATCAATTAGGGAGTTAGTTAAGCTGGGTTACTATAAATAACACTATATTAAGCTTTACTCTTTCAGTAGTGTGAATAAAATATTTCTTCTTTCTCCTTCTTGATTCATCTCCACACCTAAGAGCATCCACAACTTTTCTTAGATTCTTTCAACTTTTTCTAAAGGTTGAATCGGACTTTAGTTAAAAGCACTCAACAACCCAAAAGTGACCTTATAACATGTTCATATTGGCTGACATGTTCTTAACATTATGAGAGACTGAGACTCTCTTATACTTATTAGTGTGATATTATATTAAAAATCTTTTATAATAAATCAATTTTACAAATTCATATTGTTAAAAATAAATAAAATTAATTAATATAGATAATATAATAATTATCCAATAAAACTGTGTATATTGATTAGTTTGTATTTTCATGATCCGACATTTAGTAATTACTTGAAGCTATCCACAGCAATCTCGAGGGCTACAATGGTCCAGGCAAGCTGGCAATAATTATAAATTTGGTAGTAATATAATATTATTGCATCAAATCGACTTTAACTTCATTTCTTCATAAAAACGTTGCTAATCCACGTTTGAAATTTTAGCTCGGTTCGTCTATCATATTTTTTTGATATGAAATTAATTAATGTAAGATTAGACTTAAGATTGGGATTTTGTGATTAGATGAAAATTTTCGCATAACCAAAAAAAAAAAAAAAAAGCCAAAAAATTTAAAANTTAATGTAAGATTAGACTTAAGATTGGGATTTTGTGATTAGATGAAAATTTTCGCATAACCAAAAAAAAAAAAAAAAGCCAAAAAATTGAAACACGTCATACTTATCTAATTCACTTAACATGGATTACGTCTTCTAAAGTAATATAACAAAGATTTTATTATAGAAAATCAAAAGAGTATAAGTTTATAACCATTTAACAACTATCTCATCTCCTTTTTAATGCATTCTCTTTTCTCCTTTTTAACAATCGTTATTTCGCTTTAGAACCTCCACTTATCCAAAACACAACTTTTCTTAGAATGTTTCAACCTTTTTTAAAGGTTGGATTGTACCTTGGTTCAACACAAGCCACAAGCACTCAACAGTCCAAAAATGACTTTATGACGTGTTCTTAACATTATGAGGCATTGAGACTGTCTTATACTTATACAAATGATATTATATTAAAAATATTTTATGTAAATTCAATTATACAAATTCATATAATTAACAATAAATTCTATAAAATAAATAAAATTAATTAAGAGTAGATAATATGATAATTATCCAATAAAACGGTATATATTGATCAGTTTGTATTCTCATGAATCATGATCCGACTTTCAACACTCCCTTGTAATTACTTGAAGCTATCCACAACAATGTCTAAGGCTACTATGGTCCATGCACGCTGGCAATAATTATAACTTTGGCAACTTTACAAAAAGTTGTTTGATATTTTAGCCGCTTGCTCTATCATAATTTTTTTTCTCTATTTTCGTTAATTATTTTGATAAAATATAAAATAAATATTAAAATTAAAAAAAACCCTAGACTCTTTCTGATTGTCGTTTTGCGTAAGAAATTATACTTTGAAATGATACTTCAATGTCGACCTCGCTAGTTGTAATTTGATACTAAAATTGTTTGTTTTATATAACTTCTCTTTTTAAAATCTAAGAAGAATAATAACCATAAATAATTTGTTTTCCCAATTATATGAGATATGATATTATTTCCAAACAAAAATACTACAATTATACATCTTATTATATTACTTCAACTTTGATTGTTCTTTTCCCTTCAAGTAAATTAGAAATTCACTCAATTAATTCTCAATTCTCAATTTGCAAAAGCTCTCATTATCATCAATTCTAATAAATTTTAGGTTTTTTTCTTATAATTTCAGGTTTTATTTTTCTAAATATTACTTTATAGTACCATAATTATTATTAGTCTTTTTTTTAATTATTAAGTTTATGTTAAGTATTTTTGTTATATAGTTATTTCTTACACCAGAAAGAAAGAATTCAAAATTGAACAATATTGATTAAATAGACTACCTATATAATTCATTAAGAAAAAAAAAGTTTAATTAGTAATTGTACATTTCAAAGAGTAACAATAATAAATTTAAATACCATATTTTTTAATATTGATTAATATATTAATATATTTATTTTAGGATAGAAAATACTTAATTCAATTTTTCCCCTTAGGTCTCAAATAACATTAAGCCGGCTATTGTTATATATAATATTTATCCTATACTATATGTTAGAGTGTGACCTGAATCCTACTTCTTAGAGAAATC
>JANLJB010028419.1:0-10867 GCA_026212285.1 Bursera cuneata | reverse complement strand
CGGAAAATGCAAGGCTTGACGGAGACACGCCGGATTGTGCAGTAGATCACGCCGATTTGACTAGAACTGGGAAGATCGGAAAAAATCGATGCTGGAACAACTGGAAACAAAATTCTGGTCACCGAAAACCTACCGGAGACCGCCGGAAAATATAGACTCCGACCAGAAAACCGCCGGAAAACTACCAGAAAAAGAAGAAGACAAGCCAAGACTACACTGCCTGCTCTGATACCATGTTTCAGAATTTTACCAATATTTTCTATATTTTTATTTCAATATGAATGCACATATATATACACAAGCATACTGTCTAGCTTAGGAAACTAATAAACTCACACAAATCACTCTCATGATTCTCTCCTATAATCATGCTCACAGCTCACACACAATCCCTGATTACGTATACAACTAATATACAACTCATAACAAATCACATTATTATCCATCTTTTTTTCTTATTTTGTTCTTCTCTATCTTCTTTCCCTTTTTTTTCTTCAGATTGTTTCTTCCGTAAATGAGTGGAAATTGCACAAAATACTTAATTTACTTTAATAATCCTCTCCATCCCATAATGCATGCTTCTTTTGCTTGGAATCAGCGGATGCAAGAGGGGATGCCAGCAAAACTAGAAACGCTCAATTCAGCTTTTTTGGGGGTATTAGGTAGAATAGAGAATAGGTTATTAATTTCTTACCTTTTGCACCAAATTTTTTACCATTGCTTACAGGAGTATAATAGAATTCCTCATAGGATGTCTATGAAGTCAAATTTTTAATAGAATTTTATTAAATATGTAAGTACAAGAATTTTAATGATGATTATGTAGGTTAAAAAATGAACCTAAACAAGGCTGAAACAGGTATAAAACAGTCAAAAGTATAAACTGGACCACATGTCCACAAAAGCAAAAACGAAAATTCCCCTCTCTTCTAAACCCTTTGGGATTGATACATCTTTTCTATCTCACATCTTTTTCCCCTTTGATTGTCCCTCTTCTATATAAACCATTATTTTCAAGTTATATCAATATATGACCAATTATTTAAAATATAAACTACAATTTTTTGGAAAAAGAAAATGGGGGGAGGGGAGGGGAATATCTCATGTCAATATCAACTACTAGTAACATACCTCTGCAGCAGAAATAAAACCATTTTGATCTTTATCAAAAACCTTGAAGGCCTCTTTCAATTCCTCCTCAGAATCGGTATCCTACAGAAAAATAATAAACATAGTAATTAAAATGAAGTACGATTACTATCAAGGCAGCCAGACATTATGCAGGTTTCAAATATGAAAAATTTGTCAATGTCTTAGTAACCCCAAAAATAAGTCTTTTTCCAGTTAATAACTACTACAAGCCCCAATTAACACACTAAAGTATAAAACTTCAAGTGCAGAAGAATATTGCTCAAGAAACAATTTTGTGTAACTTTGTTGCAATTGTTGCAGCAAGAAAGCAGCCGCAGGTAATAAGTTAACATGATGATGCAGGACACCATAGAATAGTTTGTGATTAAGAGACCGTCTTCTTGACTACGGCATTTCAGACTTCATTTCCAAAGATCATACACTTTATTAACTACTGTACCAGAGGAACACACAAAACAAGCTAGTTTTTTTAATAAAATATAAACTAATAAATCACATAAAACACAAGAAGATTACACCATCTTATGCACACCATCTACCAATGACCATGCATACATCAGAGGATTACAATACATATGCTTCCGCTACACTTTGGATTTGAAACCAGCCCTTCTAAAATTTAGTAGCTTGCATAACACACATTACACTTGACTTAAGAAAAAAAAAGTTAAGACCTTATAATGAAATCAGCGGACGGTTTTTAATCATTATTCAAGAATAATTTTGTTTCCATAAAATAATAATAAATAAAAAATCCAACTTGCAAATCAAGCATTCCGGTCAGATTATCGGTTTATTATCATTATTCAAGAATAATTTTGTTTCCTTATAATAATAAAAAAGAAATCCAACTTGCAAATCAAGCATTCAGGTAACATTATAGAGCTCGCAACATAGCAAAACCCACAGAGGTAATTTGCTCCGACATTCAAAATCAAAGTAGTGAAATGTCAATACCCAGTGAAAAGGAATTCTAGAGGAGTTCCAAGATGTAACCACCGCATTTAAATATGCAACAAAGACACATGGACATCATAGATAAAGCAACTGGGTCTGGAACCATCACAACCACTCAGAAAGATTGCACAACAAAAACATCTACACCATCCATTTCTAGGCAAATTTAACAGTTCCAAGTCATGAGACCTGTGACACTGCTTGACGCAGTAACTCAACTCACCTTCATCTTGCGTGCCATCAAATTCAAGAATTCAGGGAAGTCAATAGTCCCATTTTGATCCGCATCAACCTCATTGATCATATCTTGAAGTTCAGCTTCAGTGGGGTTCTGTCCCAGAGATCTCATCACCGTTCCCAACTCTTTGGTAGTAATACAACCTACACAAACACATCGTAACTTAAAAAAATAATAAAAATAAAGATAAAAATAAAACCTTTCCTTTACCATCTCTAATTGGACAAAAACCAAACAAAGCAGTCAATTTTCTGCATTTAATTTCTCCTTCTGGGAGCTAAAAGTTGCATCTTTTATTTCTTTTGCTTAAACCCAAAACAATTAAACAAAATAAATAAATAGCAAAACAAATCTTAAGCGGGAAATTAATGGGACAATACCGGAACTGCAGAGACAACCCCTGTTTTTTTTTTTTTTTAATCCCCAGTCTTGGATTTTAAATCCAAAAGGATGTGCTGGCACGGTAAGTTACCGGACCACCACTGTAAGTATAAGAAAACGAGAGTAATGTGAAGCTGGAAATGGCACAGCACTGGGGCTGCATAAAGAGCTCCGGTTAAATAAATTTTTTATCTTTTATTTAAAAAAAAAAACAAACAAATACAGCCCTTCGATTTTCAATCCAAGGCCAGGTAAAGTTACAGGGACAACACTGTAGATAGGAAACAGAACAAAAACATTGAAGCAGAAAGCTCTCATTTTTATTGTATCTAAGATCCATCACAACAAAAAAGTAGTAATAATTTGATTTGAAAAAAGGAGAAAAAAAATACCATCGCCATCTTTGTCGAAGAGGCTGAAGGCCTCCTTGAACTCAGCGATCTGTTCCTCCGTTAACTGCTCCGTCATCATCTGCTTCTTCTTCTCCGTTAAGAGAGAGATTTGGTTCGGTTGTCTGAAAGGCTGGGCTGGCGCGGACTGCTTTGCCTTTAGCTTCGTCCACACAGTCACCACACTTTTAGTTGAGTTGACCCCATGACTCTTATAAGATATTCCTGCCTTGCGGTTGCAGCAAGTATTAGATTCTCTCCAATCATCGCACGGTGGAGAGTTGTTGACCCATTTTTTTCATCGTTGATCAGACGGTGATGGAAATTAGGATTTTTCCCAGTCGGTTCCTCCGTGGGTCCCACTTGAGTCTAATTGGTCAAAAATGTAGTTGAATCCAATTGTGGAAAGTGTGTAAAGGATTTATGCATTGGTTTAAAGTGTTTTTCATATCTTTTTTGATTTAATTTTATTTATTTATTTATAAATCTTTTGTTGTTGAACAGTAAAAGAAATTAAAGAATTCTTATTAAAATGGAATTCGAATTTGAATATATTCATGACCTGAAAGCATCCTTTAAGTCTTAAAACATAGACCCATCACTTGATTTGATCCATTTCATTGATTAAATTCGAAACATAAAAAAAATGGATTGATTAGGTGGTAAAGATTATAAAATGTGTAAAATTTTATAGTAAAATTTTTAATCGTAGATAAAAAAATAAACGAATATTAAATAATATATAAAATTAAATAAAAAATTAAATTTTAATAATCTGAACGATATATAATTAAGTAGACGTTGAAGAGGCTTAAAAATTAATTCTTTTTTTATTTAATTTACAAAATTACGGGTGTAGAAATTACTCTAATTTTAGTAGCATTGCATAAATTTGGCATATAAAGACAGGTATAATTCGGGAATACGAAGACCAGTGAAAGGAGCAAACTGGCCTTTACATGCATCCTATGATGGCATCTGATGATAATCTCCTGCCACAAAGGGTAAAAATACAAACCAATTGCAAAGAAAACCTAATAGGCTCCACCAGCTCAATTTAAATCTAATTTAACCACCGTAAATGAAAAGAGAATCTTCCCATCTCTATTCATCAATTTGAATGCTTTGAAGAACAATTTCATTAGAATTGGCTGACACTTTTAATCTTGAAACTGAATAAAAGTAGGTTATTATGGTTTCACCAAACCACTGTGGTGAAATCAGTAGACACACTGCCCCTAGGAAGCAGTGGTAAAGCATCACGGTTTTAGTCTGAGTATGACTCTGAGGCATAAGCATCTGTGATCTAGGTTGACTATTTGGATGTGGTTGCTTCTTTAGAGATCCTCCCTTAACTGATCGTTTGTTCATTGGGAGAAAAAAGAAGGGAAATTACCAAAATATCTCAAATTATGAGGGGTTTTCCAAAAACATCCCACTAAACCATTTTCTTTTATTTACCTATAAAAAAAAACTCAATCAAATGAAAATGCCTCTTCTTTATGTCTTCACTTCTTCTTTTTCAAATTTCCAATAACACTTTCAATATTGTTTAGATTTGGATTTGAGATTGTTTTGTTTGATATGGGTATTGTTCTTTGAACTTGTTTAAAATGGATATTATTCTTTGAAATGATATGGATTTTTTGATTGGAATGATTGATTTGTTGAAAAGCTTATTATTGGAGTAGTGAAATAGTGCAGATCAATTTTGAAGTATTAAAATAGCTAAAATCGTGCTAAAAAAACCCAAAAATGGCTGAAAAAATAATAGGAATCGCCCAAAAAAGTCCAAGAATCGTTGAATTTGTTTCTACGATTCAGACATTAGATCCATAGGATCGTACAGTTCGGACCTCAAGACTGTATGTTTCAGACCGCAGGCCGGTTTTTAGGTGACTTTTCTAGTTGTTTGGGTTTTTTGACATCGTTTTCGGCAATATTTTCTACAATTTCCGACGACTTTTGGGTGACTTTTCCTACTATTTTCTTGTTTTCTAATGACTTTTCTAACGATTTTTCTGGTTTTCTTAATTTTTTTTTACTTTTCCCAATTTCAACCTTTATTGCCTCGTCATTTGTCATTGTCAATGTTGGTTATGATTTATATTTTGAAAGTTAGAGAGAAAATCATATAAATATATTAAGGGAGATTTTGGTTAGATTACTTTTTTTTTTATAGGTACATCAAAGAAATTTGTCTGGTATAATATCTTTTACAAATAGCCCCATAATTTAGGATATTTAGGCTAATTTCCCCAAAAAAAAGAAGTATGTAATATATAATTGATTCAAGTCATTAAGCTATAAGCTTCACTGCAATACATGCATCAGGATAACCAGCAACTTTGCCTACTTGCATGACAGTACCACAATTTTGTGTAGCAATAAGTTCTGCAACCAGGCAAGTTTTCATAGACTAGGATGCAAAGAAAAGCAGAAATTGAAAAGTTCTCTCAAATCTGCAAGTAAAATATGAAAGCTGATGATCTTTATGCGTAACTGGACTGTAAATGAAATTACAAAAGATAGGTATAAGGCCATTACCAGTTGGATTTTTGTGCTTCAAAAGCAAGTCATAATTTTTTTCTTTCAAATAAGATATAGTTTGTTCAATGAGAATTGCATTTTCAGACACAAAAGAACCAAAGACTTGTCCTACATACCACAAAGAACACTCACTGATTCCAGTATGCATAAGTTGTTGATTGCTTTGTTACTGTACAGAGCTTACAACAATCCAATAAATATCTTTATTGCATTGAATCTTAAATTCACTAAATTTTATCTGAATCTCTGTCCCTACACTGAATTACTTTTTTCTCAAAGGATAATTATTTTTCACCCGATTGCATCATGAGATGCATATGAGCCTCTACATGGATAAAACATAACTGTGGTCAGCATAATCTTCTTTACCATCACCCTGAGACTTCACAGCTCATAAGGAATATTGCCAACTTTCGTTCTGTGATAAGCTTTCTTGCACTTTGCAGTTTCGTAAGACATTTTCCATGTGGTGCTATTGTGAGTAACATTAAAATCCTCCAATTTTCCAAGGAGACAAATCTTTCCAAATATTCTGTTTCTTTTTTGCCGCTGCCTCTCTAATTCAGATTTGCAACAAACATGCAAATTTTCTTCCATGTCCATATCTTGTAGAGTCCTTTACACAGAGCTAAATGGAAGAAAAGGATCATGACACTGGACTAAGATTGATTTTGAACTGAGTGGAGTTCATCTTCTATTTGTCTTCTTCAGATTGCTTAGCTGAATCTTCAGCAAAATCATTTCCTCACATTGCCATGTAACTTATCAAGAATCCTCCAAGTTACAGCATCTGGGTTCAGTCCATTTTTTCTCATTTCTCCCAGAATTTGATATGCCTCTCTCTTCATACCTGACTTGCAAGCACTGTTAATCACAATATTATAGTTCACAATATTTGGACTGACCCCAGAATCGACCAGTTCATATAAAAAATGGTAAGCCTCATTTAATTTTCCAGAGTGGCAAAGCCCTTTGAGCACTGCTGCATAAACGTAGTTATCATGAATATTTGAAGGCCAGATGACATCGTCCCAAAACCTCTTAGCTTCATCAATTTGGTTAGACCCACATAATCCATCTATTATTATAGCATAAGTTGCACTATCAGCAATCACACCATCAGTCATCATGCAATGGAAAACCTCCATTGCTTCATTTGCTCTCTGGACTCTAAATAAACCGCGAAGAACTGCATTATATGTCACAACACCAGGTCTAAATCCTCTTTGTGGCATTACTTGATGCAATAAACTGAGAGCTTCTTGGATTCTTCCAACATTTAATAAACCAAAAATAATAGTAGTGAAGGTCACAGCATCTGGGGCACAAAATTTTCCCATCATCATATCATTTAGTACTTTTAGAGCATCTTCAATCCTCCCCATCTTGCAAAACCCATTAACAACTGTGTTCAGTGTTATCACATCTGGTTGACATTGTGTCTGAAACATAGAAACAAGTGTATTTAAAAGTTCAGTCGGGTTATTCATAAGACAAAGAGCTCTTAAATATATATTGTAAATTCTAGTTCTATCAGCGTCTCTTTTACTCAACATGAACTGGAGAACCTTCCTTGCTTTGTCGAGGTCAGCTTCTCGACAAAGACCCTCTACTAGAACCTTGTAAGTATGCTCAGCCAGAAAGTACCCAAATTGAATACCTTCCTCCAAAAGCTGATATGCTCTCATACAACCACCCTCTTTGCAAAGTCCATGTAAAATAGAGTTATACGATACTAAGCTTGGTGTAAATCCTCTCTTCCTCATTATATGAACAACCCTTGAAGCCCCATGGTTCCGTCCAGCTCTACAAAGTGAATCAATCATATGACCATATGCAAACTCCTCATTGACACTCTTCCCTTGCGGCATATTCTCTGCAATTGTAAAAACCTCATTGAAGTACCCTTCTCTACACAAAGAATCAACAAGATTAGCGAATGCCGCGCTGTTGACGGCCACGTTCTCTTCCTCCTCCATCCTCTCCCAAAGTTTGCCCATCAACTCCTTCCCACGTTCAACATCACGTGCTTTGATAACACCGCGAATCAAAACACTATACGTGAGCGAATTCGGCACAACACCGCAGTCACGCATTTCATCAAACAGCTTATATGCAAGACTCATTTCACCAATTCTACAATATCCATTAGCCAAAACAGTGTAAGAGACAACACTAGGACAATGCCCTCTACTCTTCATATCAAACAGCAACCTATGAGCTTCCTCAACTCTTGATAAACTACAAAACTGATCCATCAAACAATTATAATTAGCCAAAGAAGGGACAAACTCGGGCTTAATATCATACAAATAATGCACAACATGCAATGTCCTTTCAGGCATTTTGGAACCAAGCAAGCGAGCAATAGTCACATTACAAGTCCGCTCATCCGGCACGCAACAAGACGTAACGAAGAGAAGAAACCGATGGTGGGCTTCGGCAAAGCGGCTGGCGTCGCAAAGAGCATGAACGATACTGTTAATATTGAGGGAATTGGGTTTGTAGCCAACGAGGCGTAGGTCATCAAGAAAGCGAAGGGCTTCGTCGACGTTCCGGTCTTTGGTGCAGAGTTCGTGGATCCTTTTGGTTATGTTGTGATCGGATTCTCTGGAGATTTGGTGTTGAAATTCTCGTTTATGGAGAGTTGTGATGAAGAAGAGAGGAAGATGAATACATGGTTTTGTTATTGGAGACGAGCGGAGTCGTATGTGGCGGAGAGTAGTGAGGAACATTTCGCATGCATGATTGTGCTTGAGTACAGTCTTGAAGATGGTTTCCTGCCAGGGACGGCTAGATACCCCCTAGGTTTGGCTAAATTAAATATATGCCCCCAAACTTCAGAATAGAACATAAAGAGCCCCAATTCTCACCGCCGTTAGAGAGCACGGCGTAAGGGTAAGCTAGTCATTAGACATTATAGCACACTAAAAATATTCAAAAAATCTTTATAGAAATTAAATAAATTAAAACAAAACATTTTACAATAAATTAAAAAATTTTCCGCACTCTCTCAAATCGATTTCTCTCTCTTCGCCAACTCCAGTTCAATTGAGCCATAAATTCTCCAGAACGACACCCAGCCCCAATGTCTCCTCTTCACTTTCTCTAATGTATTGTTGTGAAAGAGATTTAACATTAAACAACAATAATGGGAACTCAATGACGAATTTTGTTGGTCCAGTAGTAAAAGGGTTTCTTTGATGCTATTGATGTGGGTTTTCTTCAGAAGTGTTACTGGTGGCTTGTACTCTCCAAGAGCTGGCAAGTTTCTTGTGGGTTCGAATTCAGGCTTGGGAGGTCCTGTTGTGAATAGAGGATGGCGGTGCCGATGCAGGAGAAGAAGCCTGATGGGATTGGTCCCTCACATTAGCAATTTTCTTGTTTTTGAAGTCCTGGATTTGTGTTTGAGCGCTGTCTGGAGTCAATGGAACGACGAGATTGATTGAATATTGCTTTATTTTGTAGATTGATTATGCTGAGGGTTTAATTTTTAGTTTTGATTTATTTTTTAGAGGGGTAAAATCGTATTAACACCCTGTGGCATAGTTAAAATGCCAAAAATAACCCCAAATCCCATTGACTGACGGTTGACTGTACTGATAGAGATTATATGATTATATGAGTCACCAATAACTCAAAATTATATTTTTGAAATATTTTTCCCTCACAATATTACAATCAGTTACTTAAATTATATTTTTGAGTCACTTAAAATTATTATTCAGTCAATTACTTTTCCCTTAAAATTATATTTGATCGTCACTCAAAATTATGATTCGACTTAAAAATACTTTTTTTGAGTCACTTGAAGTTCCATTTTCAAGTCACAAAGTCATTTAAAAATTATATTTTTTAATTACCCAAAAATATATTTTCTCTTAAGAATTATATTTATGAGAGAAATTACATTCAAAATTTATATTTTTAATTAATCAAAATTGTAATTTCCTCTCATAATTGCAAAAATTATAATTTTGATTATATCATAATTTGGCTTCCATTTATTATATTAATTATTAGATGCTATTAAAATTTCCAATTTTTTAATAGTATTATTTCGATACAAAAAGCTAAATTGCAAAAATCCCCGTTCAACATTCTGAATGTTAAATGAGTTCTTGAATACATAAACCACAACATCAAAGCAGGCTATTGTTCTTCTGCAGTGATCTGATCATCATGCTCCGTTTGCTGCTGAGATGAAACGGGTGATTGATTGTCCAAAACAAGCTGCTGATTGCGCCTAATGAACACTTTTTTCAAGTCATAAGCAGTAAGAGCAAATGCTTCCACATTGGTAAGTGCTTGAACAGTTCTGGTTGAGACAGGGAGGTTGGATGAACAAGGGTAACCTCTAGCGCCCCAAGCGACAAGTTCTTCTCCAAAGAAGTCACCATCTTCCAGAAAATCCTTTTCACCACTGCTGCGACTACCAGTGCTCGTAGAGGCAGTTAACGTGATGTCCCTGGAGGTGTAGGTCCATACGTTGCCTTGCAGCACAAAGAGCATCTCATCAATTAGGTCTCCCTCTCGGATAATTCRAGTGCGTTCAGCAAAGAAAGCGGGCTTCACACAATTACAGAGATCGTTCAACATTGCTGCGGTCCAGCTTCCAAACTCTCCTACCTTATCATACATCCAAAAATAAGGATGAGAATACATCCGTTATCAACTATATCTATATATTATATAAGAATATCACCAAAAATTAAATCCAAAGGAGACAAACAATAAAATAATGGTAAAGTTTTAAAACTTTTCTTTAGAAACAAATATTTACATATTCATATAATTTTATAGACTTTTAAACATATATGGATAGTTTTATAAAATAATAAACATTCAAGGGTAATTTGGTTAAAATTTAGGGTTATGTTTATAAAATTATAAATATTACCCCATGTAGCTTCGTTCATATATATATATATATAAGAGTAATGCTGTATATAAAAAAAAGAAAAAAAATCCTAAAATTATGCATCCTAGATGATTTGATTTTCATTCAAAGCTATCACATTGTTCATTATATTATTACACAATCCACATGTCAATGATTCATGAGATCTGCATTATTTGGGATCCTAATTTTGGGATATCATCTAGAAAGAGTAGCATATTGATATATATATACATATATATATATATATATATACATATATATATATATATATAAAATGGTGGATTGAGAGTGATCATG
>JANLJB010028418.1:0-10861 GCA_026212285.1 Bursera cuneata | reverse complement strand
CGTAATATATTGTGATACATGGAAGATAATACTCGCTTTATAGAGAACTTATCGCCATGATTCATATATTTTGTTTCTTATTATGGTAAATGATTAAATATATGGACCAAGTGGGAGAATGTTGGATTTTCTTTTCTTTTACGTAAAAGAATTATTAAATTGGTCCACATATTAATTGATTTTTGTTATTGTTTCTCACTAACCTTTCATCATTTTATTGGTCACAATTTAATTTTTCATAATTATGCTTCCACCTAACCTTTGATGGAAATGTTAGGCTGAGTTGATGATTATTAATATAACACAAGGTCCCTAAGCTTGGTAAGCTCATGAAATACACTATCTAGAGAGCATTACAAAAGCTTAGAAGAATACTTGTGTTCTAGYAGCCTCTGCAAGCTTCAATGGTAGGAGGTAGAATTAATGTTTATTTAATTTTTAATTTCGTATTAAATATACTTCTGTATATTGTATAAGCATGTTTTCGTGTTTTTATGCTTACATAAATACCATATGTCTGGGTCATGCTCATTTTCATTGATATGAAACGCCATCGAGAGTGTTTCTTTTTTAGTTTCTTCTGTAAAATTGGACTGCTCTTCATTGCTTTCTTTGTTCCAGGAAGCTTGATATAACATTCAGAATAGTAACGGCCAAATTTATGACTTCTATAACACTCAACATTGGATCTATCAAAATGTTGGTTACCTCGTTCTTTACAAGGATTAGTTTGATGTCTGGTTCCACCTTTTTCTTGGTTTCCTCTGCCTCCTCCTCTTCCTTTGCCACGACGCTGACCTCTTCCTCTTAAACTTGAAACATTGACAGAGGTTGAAGCTTTAAGTGCTTGCTATTCATTAGTGTTATTGCTCCTTCGATTCACCTTCTGCTCATGAACTTGTAAAAAACTTTGTAGCTTATCAATTGAGAATTCATCAATATCATTTGATTCTTCAATTGAATAAACAACATAGTCAAATGTCGGAGCCATTGACCTAAGAATCTTCTCAACTATGGTGACATCAGTCATCTTGTCACCATAAAGCCTCATTTTGTTTGCAATGGCCATTGTTCTTGAGAAATAGTCATTCACTCACTTTCCTTCGTTCATTTGAAGAGTTTCAAAATCTCTTCGGAGTGCTTGAAGTTGAGAGCACTTGACCTTCATTGATCCTTTGTACTTCTTCTTCATAGAGTCCCAAATCTCCTTGGAAGTGCTCTTATGAACAATGTCTCCAAAATGGAATGATCTATTGCCTGGAACAAATAATTTTTTACTTTCAGATCAGTTAGCGTCTGCTCATCCAGTTTCTTCTGTTGTGCTTTTGTAAGCACTGCTTCACCTTCAGGTTGTTCGAGGCTGGTTTCCACAAGAGGCTAATATTGCTTGGATCTCAAAAAATTCTCCATCAACATACTCCAATGGTCGTATTGACCATCAAAACGAGGTATGGCTGGCTCAACATAATTGTAAACCTCTTTTTCAGACGCCATGTATTTTGCTGCAGCAAAGAGACAATAAATTTTTGTATTTGTGGAAGGACCAGGCCAAGTGAAAGTGCTCTGTTACCAGTTGAAAAGAAGCTGACGTACATTGAAAGTTGAATGTTTCAGGTTCTCTTCTATTTCTCAACATATATCTCAACGTCACAAGATACAAATTAAATAGACTTCTTCGAAACAGAAACTAAAACAGACAGCAACAAAATAGGAACTACCGCATGACCTTACGATACTTTAGGAACCGACTAACCCCATGAAACAAACCTAAAGAAATGGTCCACTTACGAAACTGACGAAACTGAACAACCTAGAGAAGCTAACTTCTCTTTGAAACATACTACTGCAACTTACGTGGGAATATTTTAACATCAATATGATAATGGCAAATAAGTGAATTCAACTCCATTACTTGACACTGGAAGCGGCACGTCCACTAGTGGAAGTGGCCCGTCCACCAGGTAATGCGCAGGCAGGCATACAATTTTTTTCTTCTTCTTTTCTGGGCATATATAGGCATTGAGTTTTGACACTCCAATCTGTTTATGACTAAGTATGGATAGTAGTACCGTTTTCAGCTCAACTCTTCCTGCCATCATTCATCACTTTTCTCTCCTTTTCTGTATCTTTCTATCTAGATGTCTTTAAGCTATGCTTATGTGATGCAAAAGTCAAAGTCTTATGTTTAGATAATAAGAGAAAGGGCCTTCTCACCGTCAAACGAAGTCTCACCGACCCTTCTGCTAGGCTTTCTTCGTGGGTAGGTGAAGATTGCTGCAATTGGGATGGCAACAACCAAACTGGTCATATCACAAAACTCAAAACTCAGGAATCCATGTCAGTTAATCAAAGGTGGAGTAGGTGATCCAACAGTTTATAAATGATCTTGTTTGGGTGGTAAGATTGATCCTTCTTTGTTGCATTTGGAATACTTGAAGTATTTGAACCTTAGCATGAATGATTTTGAAGGGGCTGAAGTTCCTCAGTTCATCTGTCATCTTAAACACTTGAGGTATCTCAATCTGTTTTTGCATCATTCGCTGGAGAGATTCCTCCTCAACTTGGAAAATTGTCAAGCTTGATATATCTTGACCTCTATGCAGATTCTTATAGCTATAATGATGCAGATGCGGGGGATTTGCGTGCAGAGAACCTGGACTGGCTTACAGGTCTTTCTTCTCTGAAATACCTAAACTTGGGATTTGTGAAAGTGGATGGTGTAGGAGCAGACTGGGTGTACCCAGTTAACATGCCTTCTTCGCTGGTGCAGTTGCGCTTTAATTGGTGTAACCTTGAAGGCCTTACACTTTCATCGCCATCCATTAACTTCACCTCGCTTTCAGTCCTTGATTTGTTAGAAAGTTCTTTCAATCCTTCGATGTCTAAATGGTTATTCAATCTTACTAGCCTTACAAAGCTTTATCTTAGATGGGATTTCTTCAATGGTCACATTCCTAGTGATTTTGCAAACCTGAAATTTCTCCAGTTCCTTGATTTGTCCAACAATTTAGACCTGGAAGGTCGACTTCCTGGACTGTTTGGAAATCTTTCTAGGCTAAAGAGTTTAGATCTGTCTGCAAACAATTTAAACAGTGAGATTCAGGAGCTTTTGGATGGTTTCTCAATTAGGCCAAACAATTTGATATTTCTTGATCTAAATTCTAACTCACTCGTAGGAGAATTGCCCGAATCATTAGGAAATCTTAAGAATCTGCAATTTCTTGGCCTAGCCAGCAATTCTTTCTGGGTTCAATTCCGTCATCTATAGGAAGCCTGTCATCATTGAAAAGATTGGACCTCTGCTACAGTAGCATGAATGGGATAATTCGTGAAAGTTTCGGCCAACTCTCGGATCTAGTTGATGCAGACCTCTTTGAAAATTCCTGGGCAGGCGTCTTAAACGAAGCCTACTTGATGAACCTCAGAAAATGAAATCCATCCGTCTCACAACAGAACCAACCAGGTCCTTGGTTTCAATGTGTCTTACAGGTGGGTGAACCCTTCAGGCTCAAATATATTCACCTCGATAACTGCCTGCTAGGTCTTCTCTTTCCTGTATGGCTTCAAGTTCAAAGTGGACTCACCTGTGTTAGCATTAGAAAAGTTGGAATCTCAGACACCGTTCCAGGGGACTGGTTTTAAAATTATCTTATCAAATCACCTATTTGATTCTATCGGATAAGCAGATCAATGGGAAGCTACCAGAACATTTGGCATTTCCAATTTAAGAGTCGTTAATTTAAGATCTAATCGCTTTGAGGGTCCTTTCCCAGTTTGGTACACAAAAGCCACTGAGCTATATCTTCAGGATAACTCGTTTTCAGGACCTCTACCCGAAAATATTGGTGGCTTAATGCCTAGACTGCAAAAGTTGTATTTTTCTCGGAACCATCTTACTGGCAAAATCCCATCATCCCTGTGTGACTTAGAGGAGCTGCAAATTCTTTCCATCAGGAGCAATAAGTTTTCGGGTAAAATCCCCAACTGCTGGTACTATTCGCTAATGTTATGGGGCATTGATATATCAAGCAATACTTTAACTGGTAAAATTCCAACTTCTTTTGGTTCCTTACCTTCCCTTAGTGGTTGATGTTGAGCAATAACAATCTTGATGGGGAAATCCCTTCTTCGTCGCAAAATTGCACGGGCTTGAGAAGCATTGATCTTGTAGTAAATAGATTTTCCGGGAGCCGACCCGTGTGGATAGATGAAAGATTATCATATTTGTTTATGCTTCGCCTTCGATCAAACCTTTTCAGCGGTAACATTCCACAACATGTTTGCGATCTTCGAAATCTTAACATCCTAGACCTTTCACGCAACAAATTTACAGGAGCTATTCCCAAGTGCATTGGCAATCTGTCTGCTCTCGTCAATGGAAATAAAAATGAAATATTCGAACGCCTACTATGGATTGTGCTGAGAGGAAGAGATCCGGAGTTCAGCAGTATAATTGCAAGTGTCAACAGCATTGATCTTTCATGGAACAAGCTAACGGATGGAACCTTGAAGAGATTGCAAGCCTTTCTGCGCCTAGCATCTTGAATTTATCACACAACCACCTTTCAGGGCCAATTCCTCGAAGCTTGTCAACCTTAACCTCTCTTAATTAAACTTGTCTTACAACAATATAATAGGAAGAATCCCCTCACTGCCTCATTTCAATGATCCATTCATTTGTAAGGCCTTTCCTATGTGGAGCTCTGCCGACTAAATGCACCGAAGTCAAACAGTAACTTTCAGCACTAGCTGATGATGCAGAAACCATCAGGGAGGACGGTTATGAAATGCTGTAATAATTCAGCCATGCACAACGATTGTAACTTTAATAAAAGAATTGTTCCGTTTTGTCTTTCTTACTCTTTTATTAATATTTTTTACAATATAATAATTTTATACCTTCCAGGGTATGGCTATAGCAAATTCCGCTTCTAAGGTGCACGTTACGACCAAACAAATTTCAGCTCGCAAAACACATGATTGTTGGCTGTAAAAAGCAATCTCGAGCCACACACCAACTTGAACCTGCGTTCTACGTCGTTTAGAATTTCTTTTACATTTAACTTCAATTTCCTTCCATACTAAGGTTAAATAGTGCACATCAGACTTCATGTGCAATAGTTGCACTTGTAACCACAAAATTACAAGTCAAAGTTACAATACTCGCTCATGAGATTTTTCTATGACATCAAAAAGCAGCATCAGAATGCCTTAATACAAATTAAACAAAACTCTGTATCATGCATCATTATCTGTTTATAAAGTTAAATTTTATGCTTCTTCCAGCCCTTACCGCGGCGCTTGCTTTTCCCAAGCTTGAATTTCTTTTGGGACTTCTTTCCTATTCCTCCAACAGGTTTCAGGAAGCCCTTCCCATCATCCATCTCCACATCTATTAAAAGATCAAACTAACATTTATAAGAAAACTGAAAATGCTAAGAGGAACAATGAGTGAGAAAGTAATAAAAAATGCAATTATTTCTAACGGTGACAATGTCAAGCTTTTCCCTTTCAGTTGCTTTAGATTTTAGCTTTTTCTAAAACTTCTAATGCCATTTAAAGATAAAATAAAATAAAATAAAAATATAAACCACAGATATATGGCTGCTGAATCTTCAAACAAGGCATTATGAACCCAAACTACAGAGGCTAAAGATTCCCCACCAAAAGCACCGGCTAAGCCAAGAAAGCTGTATGATCAGCTTAGCTTATATTGCTTAAATTGATGGATTTCCCTTGGGTGACCGTGAATAGAAAATCCTTTACAAATCCCATCAACCAGATAAAGAATTCAGATTTAAAGGATTGATTGTGAAAAGGCTGGTAAGCATGGCATAGCAAAAAGAGGCTTAAACAAATGGAGAACTTTGTCAACCTCATAAGAAAACAGTCCATCACAAATTCACAATACCATCAAACTACCATTTTGGAATGAATTATATTATGCAACTAACTTAAATTTTAAAAATAAATATGAAATTTTGACAGAAATTGGCCATGGATTTTTTAATTCTAATGTATTAATTTCTATCCTTTCCTTTCATTTACCCCACATCTTCTCAGCAACCAACAAACTAATTTATATTAGAAAACCTAAGCATTACACCGTTTTGTTTTGTTTTGGTGATCATATAAGAATCAAAAACATAAAAGCTAACCTGAAATATGAGCCATAAATCCATAAAGGAAGAGAACCCAAATGAAGGACTATTCTAATAAAAAGCTAATTAAAATCAAAATCAAAACAATTATCGAAGAAACCAATTTACCCATATCGTTGGTGGTTGTGGTTGCTTCCATGCAAGTAGAAGAAGAGCGGACAGGCAACTTGGCGGCAGCAAGGGCAGCTTCTTGAGCAGCAAGCTTAGCTTCATCCTTCTTCTCGTAGAGAGGCTCAACGATCTCTCTCCTTATAGCTCTCAGCCTCTTCTCTCTCTTCGATCTCATAGATTTCGCCATTTTTTGGATTAGGGTTTTCTTGTTTAGGGTTTTTCTTTTGTGGCTGCTTTATATATGTGACGGTCGGTTTGGTGTTTCTGATGACTATCTTCTTAACCCTTGAAGTTTATTGATGACGATATTTTATTCACAAATAACCTCGCCGTCAAAGTCGTTAATGTTACTTAACTAGTGGAATGTCCACCTGTGGCAGGTCAAGCCAGGTGGGCCCCGAGGCCCGAAATGTTGGCTTGGACCTAGCCCATCTTAGGCCCAGCCTCTGGCCAAACTTACATTATAGTTGACAGGCCAAACTAGGCCAGGTCAAAAATAAGGTCGAATCCAACCTTTTGTTATCTAAATGCAGCTTCTATCGTTAGGAATCCAATTCACTTTTTTTTTTTATCCTTTTATTAAATTGGGAAATAGGTTTGTTTGTCACTACGTTTATATTCTCAAAATTATAATATCTCTATACTCTAAACAAATATAATTATGTGAAAATATAATAAACAAGTAATATCTTAGTGAAGTTTATTTGAGTTAGAATATTAATTATTTTTTTATATTAATTAATTACGATTGATTCACTATAATCAAATAATTACAAAGTTATAAAGTTGATAATAATAATAATTATCTTTTACCTTTTCTTTCGTAATTATTAAATTATAATAAGTGATTAGTTATGTTTCAAACTAAAACGTTAAATTCAAATAATATGACTAAATCTATTATATTCTTTATTTTAATACCTAAATATCATACTTATGATATGTCTCAATTTCTTCCATCACATCAAGTCAAGGCTATATGGCTGATGATTTTGGTGAACCTTTTAAGCTTATCATAACTTCTTTGGACTATTTTGAGCAGCTTCCATAATCTGTTGTTTGCAGTAGTTTCTGAACACCAAAAGAAGCAGAACAAAAATGGGATTGGTGGCGCTTCGTCCCCTTGAAGAATGAAAAACATAAGATGACTATCACAATCACATAACCTTTTATGTGAATGAATTGATAATATTTTAGGAAGTTTAAGCATTTGAGATGATTCTAAGTACAATTCTCAATTGTTTACTGCATGATTGGACATATGTATGCATATATATACATATATAGTTAGCCAATATCTACTCACTCAATGACGTGTTTGAGTAAAGTATGAACGAATACCAAAGAAGAAAAAAAAAACATAGAAGATTCAATGATACTTCCTCCTCGCATCACTGATAATTGGACTAAAGAAACAAGGTCTATCAGACACCCCAGACGTTTCTCATGCTTTGCCAATGAACTCCACATCAAACAGAAGAACTGAATCTGGAGGGATAATGCATGAACCTGCATAACAGTAACTAGATGAGAAACATTCTAAGAACTTAACATAGTAGCCCCAAATTTTAGTTGTTAAATAGTGTACAACAGTATGCCATTTACATCGATCTATGTTATACAAAGGAACTCTTTACCTCCTCTACAACCAGCTCCTCTCATACCATATGCAAGTTCTGGTGGAATCTTTAACGTGCGTTTCCCCCCTAATCATAGTAAATTAGTATATATAATTATTCCTGATATCATATCACACATCACAATGTAAATGCACATCATTCATGACCGAAATTCTATACCAGCAAGCATAGGAGGAATTCCATCAGCACCAAGAATACCTTGATCCCATCCTTTTATGACCTATTCAGATTCACAGATAACATAATTTAGATCAGTTGTCCAAGGGATGAAATATATATAGCCGAATAAAGTTCAGTGGCCTTACCAAAGTACGGTGCAAAATAAAGATATGTGAAATAAGAATATCCTTTTATATTGGCGATCGAGTTTCTTTCATGCCTTCCACTTAGTATAAAAGGCCAAAGTACAAATTAGTTACAAAGCAAGTCTGGTCAAACAACTTGAATTAAGTAATATTTGCTTGTCAATTTTATTATATCTACTTGGAATTGGTTGTCAGTGAGTTGTTAAACTGTACTCACAATATCTCTCATCTCACCCATGATCCACTCTGCAGACTCTACCCCAAACAAGGATAACTTTGCCATCAATTGCAACAAATGGTAGAATGTAATCAACGGATCAAACTTCCTTCTACTATGCCAGTTGTTACTTGAGTATGCTGTCTGTCTGTTTGTTTTCTGTATATTCGTTGAGACTAGGGACATGGAGTACTGCTATATTGACAATGTTACCAGTTTTAAGTCCTGCTATCCAATTTTTAGTTCACTTCAATCATTTGATTAGTGATATGGTGTATCATCACTTGTCCTAGTCTAATTGGCCTTATTACATAGCACAATCCATTATAATAAAAACAACATGACTAAGGTTTGGGAATGAATCCCTCTCGGAAAAGCAATTGAGATCATCAGCTAGCAGTGACCCTATCTCCTCAATTTTAAGAAGGTGTCGCGGAAGAGAAGAACTGTGGTAAGTAAGAGGAGACCCTGACCCAGTTAAATCACTCACAATCATCATGGACATGGAGAAACACTTATCGACCAAGCTTAAAAAGAAGGGTACTATCAGATAATTCTAAAAGAAAACAACTTGTATATACATTTATTTGTCCCCTGGCAAGCAGCAAGCACATCGGTTAACTGAGAGTAGACATGAGCATACCTCACCAGCACCAACACGGAAGGTTAGAGGCTTTCCACGATCGTAACTGCTGTCGAAAACCTTTCCATTCTCCAATTTCCCAACGTAATGTGCCTGTATTCACTTGTTAATTCACGATGTAATGAACACTCATAATGCTGGAAAGACAGCTAATGAAGATGGAACTAGCGATTACTCTATAACAATCTTACCATAATTGCATACACGATTGAGATGGAATCAATTTGTTTAATTTCCTAGTATTCTCTTCTTAGAAGAGCAAAGCATTGATACCTTAATCAGTTGTCCTTTGACAGCCTCAGGACCGTACCCTACTACTTTATCACAGAAAGCAAGCCCTGAAGGAGCTACAGTTAGTTCACATGGAGCTCCTTCAGCTGCTGCAGTGGGTTGTGGCTGCAAAAGAACATCAAGAAGACTAAAACAGAAGCCAAAACCAATTGCTTCTCTTCTCCTGAATGAAGTTGGGTTCTCATTTAGCTGCAGCTTTTGCTGCTGGCTTGAGAATTTGATCGTTGATGCTTCTGTTTTATCAAGATTTCTGATTAGTAGTCTTGCATTAGGCGTAGTAAGATTTCTGGGAGAGCAATTCCCAACTGAAAACGCCAATGAACTCATCTCCACCAACCAAGATTTTGAAATTCTGGATAGACGCATGATATAAGAGTAGTGGCACTGAAGAATTATGTGACAAAAATCCGGTCCAAATCAGACAGATGCTTAGCCTGGGCCGCTCTAACCGGGCCTAGACCAATTATGAGCCCATGTTTTGCTAAACTACGGAACTTCATAGGTAGATGGGCAGATTTACAAATGGATATGCTATGCCAGTACTGATTTCAATTACGTAATGTCCTTTTTCATTAGCTGCATCTACAATACAATACAATATCATACAATGTAAGTCATCTGCAAAATAGGACCCGAAACTATGGATATAAAGCCAATGTAAAGCTATCATCCTTTTACCGTTGAGTGATATACAAGGAGTTAGGTTTAAATTGACAATAAATAAAACAAGCCTCTTTCCATCAGCGAATGAATTTCATGGAAAATGAATTGAAACTCGAAAAGATTGCTTTACATAGAAAAGCCAGGCAATTTTTTACACGCTTGGAAAATTTTATATGATTAAATTGAAAGGTAATAAGTAGAACTTGGCGTATGGAATTAATGCAGCTGTGTGTCGAGTCTATAGATTGTATTAAGACAATAATTAGTAGAATCCCTTGCCATAGCAATTTCATTCAAAGTAAAATGATGCTATGAAAGGTAATAATGATGCTTGCCATAATTTATTCTTCTCCAAAACAAGGCACTTTAAATGCTTTAAACACCAGAGCATACCACAAAGTAAAATAAATTTGTAATTGTTTCTGTTGATGGCAGAATCTAGCACCAATTAAATAAATAACACATGTATAGAAATTTGGATGAAATGACTGTATAGCTCTCAGGGTAAGGCTAGTGAAGTTGATAATCCTCAATGAAATGAAAGTCCTGCTCAGTTAAAGGCCAGAAGAAGAGCTCAGTTGGAGATTAGGGAAAGTGTTCAATGGTCCTTGTAGTTGGTAGTGATAGGCTGGATTGGCTTGAAAGGGTTATTATCTACTTTTGAAAAAGGAGACGACAAACTATGTTGGTGCGACAATAGAGGTTGCTATGCTGCAAAAGGCCTGTTAGATAAACTTTTTTTTCTCTTTCTGCACACTCATAGTCCTCAACAAAATTAAAGGTGATTCTGTTGGGATCAATGAGATCGTGATAACTGCTCATGGGATCAA
>JANLJB010028417.1:0-10861 GCA_026212285.1 Bursera cuneata | reverse complement strand
TAGTTTAGTAAAAGTGTGGGGTTAAGTGTTTTCTTCAAATTTAATTGGGGGGTTATTGTCATTTCCCCCATAAAATACTGCCACAACTTTCAGAAAAACACAGAACACGTAAATTTTGCTTACCACCAAAAAAAAAAAAAAAAAAAAAGGCAAGGCACCTGCATAGCTAAGCCATGGATTGAACCAGTGAATCGAATTCAAGTCCTGCCATTGCCAAACAAGCAATGTGATGACATGAAACCGTCAAATCCCATTTGTTTAACCCCATTATTTCTCATCCTTAAAAACATTTATCTCATCCTCATCATTCTGCATAAAAAGAGCCACCATTGAAGACCAAGAAAATATCTTCCTTTTTCAGCGATCCTATCAAAAACCATATTTGCATAACAAAGCGCAAATATTTGATAATCTCATGAAAGAGTAATATTTTATAGTCTAATGATCACTATCATTTAATTAATCTTGCAAAGCAGGAAACTGGTTTCTGATATTATCTAAAATATATTTACAAATGGACTTAAAAAAGAGATTTTGTGGGACTTCAATAACACTCATTTTAATTTTAATTAGTTTATACTCATGCAATTGAACAGGCTCGTTAAATAAATAACCCTTGATAGAGGTATGCTACATGGACTTGCTGCTCACTTAGAAACGTTTTTCTAGACAAAAAGATGTGATTTTTGATTTAATATTCTTTAATTTGTTACAGAGAGACCTTTGAATCTTTTTCAGTCATCTCAATAATTTTTTTAGAAATTGTTAACTCTTAATACTGAGAAACTTAGTCGGGAGAATACCCATGAAGAGTTTTTGTAATGTTAAGTGGAAGATGGCCAAAGAATGTTTAGAGTAGGGAAACCCTCTCCGAAAAAGATTTGAACGGTGCCTTTAAAATTTTATTCGGTAGAATTTCAAAAAAGATATGAATATACCTCTATCTTCTTCTTCTTTTTTGAACCACGAAGTCTTCTCTGTGGATTTTCTCAACTCTTTGAATTAAGACAAGTGGACGTCTATCTTTACAGAACTTTTCTACTCTTTTCAAAATTGACTAAGAGAAAGAGGAGGAGGCGACACCGAAGGTTTTTCAAACTCTCTTGCCCTGTTTTTGCATATATGAAAACCTGAATGCATTAGCTTCTCAGACTCGGGCGTTTTTAATATGAAAAACGTCATACGCTTAGCACATATCTCTACCAATGGCTTCCACATAAATATTGTAAAAGAAGTGTATCCTGCTTTGGACTTCACTATGGTTGATATAGACAATTTTTCTCCAAGTCTCGCTCACGATGGAGCTCCCAACTGTGTTGACTCTCCGGCTCACTGATATTGCTCACTTCTTTAGGAGTTTCAATTTCTGACTAAAGTTTACTTTTTTATTGGCGTTGGATAATTTGGCCATAGCCTGTCTTCTTTTCCTCACCGTTTTGTATATTGTAAGGGACAATAGATATTTAATCAAATTCACCTTTACCTTATATTATGTAGAGTACTAGTTTTCGTGTATGCAAGTAAAATTAAGTAAACTCTCTACGTTGACAGAATAATTTTCTTACGAGACAATATCAAATACTACCCCTTGTGTTTTGGCTTAATTTTAGGCGGAAAACATGTTTGACACTTTAATCAACTAGACCCTTGAGGTTTACCCAAAATCATCAACAAGTCTTTTCCGTTAACTTCTGTTAACTGATACAGTAATTTAAGAGAAGAAAAAGATTATTATGCCCTTCTCCTACTACCTTTCCTAAGGGATAATGTCAAACACGACCCTCATATTTTGACACTTTAATCAACTAGATCCCTGAAATTTACCCAAAATCATCAATAAATATTTTTCATTAACTGACAGAGTAACAGAAGTAAAAAAAAGACTATTATACCCCTGATTAAGTCTAGTTCAAATACAACATTTTAAACACTCTATAAAAATACAAAAATACCCTTGAAACATAATAAATATAAAAAGATCTTGAGGTACACATATAAACTTAAAAATTTCGATTTTGACCTTGATTAAAATTTCAAATTTGAAAGAAAAAACTAAAGTCGTAGACAACATTTGCATTATAAAAATAAAAATCAAATTTGAAATTTCACAAACAATAGGCTTCTTGAAATTTTTATTTTTATAAAGTTTTTATAGTCATAAAATTTCAAATTTGATTTTTTTTTTTATAATGCAAATGTTGTCTATGACTTTAATTTTTTCTTTCAAATTTAAAATTCTAATCAAGGCCAAAATCGAAATTTTTAAGTTTATATGTATACCTCAAGACCTTTTTATATTTATTATATTTCAAGGGTATTTTTATATTTTTATAAAGTGTTTAAATTATTATATTTGAGTTAGACTTAATCAAGGGTATATTAGTTTTTTTTTCACTTCCGTTACTCTGTCAGTTAATGAAAAATATTTATTGATGATTTTGGATAAACCTCAGGGGTCTAGTTGATTAAAGTGTCAAAATATGAGGGTGGTGTTTGATATTATCCCTCTTACATAATTAACCTTTTGTTTGTCCTTAAAAATTACGCTAGTCTATTTACCAAAATACCATCTTCGTTATTACGTTACTTAACCGAAAATGCTAATTGATGAATTTTAATAAATTTCAGGGGTTTGATTGATTGAAGTATCAAATATACTTTTCTTTTGAAATTAAACCAAAATACAAGGATAGTATTTGATAATATCTCATTTTCTTACTTTATATAAAAAGTCAAGGTTTTGTAATGAATTACTTTCAAAACAACAAATCTAGCGGCCCAGGTTTTCTGGATTCTGGACTCTGTTCTTACAAAATTGTTGTGAACGTTATGATTTGACAATGGGCTATAAACTCCGAATCTTCAAGGGTTTTAAACAGAAGACAAATGGGCCAATATTTGGTCCCAAAAGAAAAGCCACCCACCATAGATAAAATGAGAAGTTGAGAACAATGCTCAGGTCTGTCTGAGCTCTGCATGTCAGCTCAGGTCTTCTGGTGTATGACCAAGTCACGGGCTCCTGGTGGCTAATGAGCTAGAGTTTATCGCTATCTAGGGAAGTAGAGTTTTGATCGAATCTCAACATTTTCTCCACTTCTCATCATTCTTTCAATAAACATCTCCAGCTTGGCAAAGCCATGGAATTGGAAGCAGTTAACTTTGGAAAATCTATCATAGTTCCAAGTGTACAAGAATTAGCCAAAGAATCCATCATTAATATCCCAAATCGATATGTTCGGGCCGATCTGGACCCTTCAGCTGGCACCCAGCACACATGGCTTCCATCTATACCCGTCATCGATCTTCAAAAATTAGTAGCTGTGGATGATGAATTGGAAAGGTTGCACTCGGCTTGCAAGGAATGGGGATTCTTTCAGGTTCCTTTAATCCTTTCTACTGTATTATCTGTCTGGACACTTTGCATACATGACAAGTCGTCTTTGATTTAAACGATAACCCGATACGGTCGTGGTATTGCATCCATTAAACTTTGTAATTATAAGTTAATCAGTCTTTGTTAACAATAATTAACAGTATGATTATGAAATTCAGATTATAAACCATGGAGTTAGTCTTTCATTGCTGGAGAAGTTCAAGTTGGAAGTTGAAAATTTCTTCGAACTTCCATATGAAGAAAAGATGCAGCTGTGGCAGGAGCCAGACAACCATGAGGGGTTTGGGCAGCTCTTTGTTGTTTCAGAGGAGCAAAAGTTGGACTGGTCAGATATGTTCTATGTTACCACCCTTCCACTCGATCTAAGGAAGTCTGATCTCTTTCAGAAACTCCCACCAGTTCTCAGGTCTCTTTATCTCAATCAATATTATCTTGACTTGACGCAGCTTTAGAATTTTTTTTCTAGACAAAAGTTGCGAATTTATTAGTATTATTTTTTTTTTTTATCTTCATTGATTTGTTGCAGAGAGACCTTAGAGTCTTACTGTGTGGAGGTGAAAAAGTTAGCCATTGCTATCTTGGATCACATGGCCAAGGCTTTGAAGATGGATGGTGAAGAGATGCGAGAGTTGTTCAATGATGGGGTTCAGTCGGTGAGGATGAATTATTATCCTCCATGCCCGCAGCCAGACAAGGTAATTGGTTTCACTCCACATTCTGATGCCGATGCTCTGACTATTCTCTTTCAGCTCAATGAGACTGAAGGCCTTCAAATTCGTAAGGAAGGCAGATGGATTCCAGTCAAACCTCTTCCGAATGCCTTAGTAATCAACATTGGAGACATAATGGAGGTACCCTTTCATTAATATCTGCATTCGATGAGTCCAATACCAAATTGTTCACGTCATTCTATAGCAGCAGCATTTGCTTCATGTAATTGATCTCTTTTGTGTCTGCAGATTTTGAGCAATGGTATGTATAGAAGCATTGAGCACAGGGCAACAGTAAACTCAACGAAAGAGAGGATGTCAGTTGCAACCTTCTATAGTTCCAAGTTAGACACTGTGTTAGGCCCTGCACCAAGCCTTATTGGGCCAAATAACCCTGCAAGATTCCGCCAAGTCCCATTGCAGACGTACTTCGAGGAATTTTTTGCTCGGAAGCTAGATGGCAAGGACTATCTTGATTTTATGAGAACAGATCATGAAACTGTGCAAGTCAATACAACTAGAATTTGAAGTTAATTAGCACTGATTCTCAATGGTTTAGATTATGTCATGGAGAGAGGTTCAGTGGTTTAGATTATCTCTCCTCCAAACTCCTTATAAATTTAGTAGTAAAAAAATATTGTAAAATAGGTATTCAAAACTGCATTGTGGATTGTATTATAACCACTTTATTAAATAATAAACTTCGTTATTATTATAATTATTTGTTAAGTTGCGTTCATTTGTACCATACAAAATGAGTTCAATTTGAAACTTGAAAGAAACAAAACCAATTGAAGAGGGAAAAACTGGCTATTTCACTCGCAGAAATTGACCAAGTGTCCATTAATTTCTGCTATTTCCAAAACCAAGTAAGTCAATCCTCTTAATGGAGAAAGAACAGACTCACATGTATTGCACAGTAGAACTTCGCATAATTCGAAGCCTTCTTTCTCTATCCCAAAAAAAAGTTGGTTTGCCAGTGAGCACAGCCAAAACATAGCAATTATGTCATAATAAATTAATTAATTAAATTACTCTCTTTACGAGAGATTAATTGAGATCCGATCCACTCCAGCTATCGCGTGATCTCATCTTTGCGCACAAGCCAAGATTATAATCACTTTGAACTCTAATCTTGCTTCTCTATTACGTGAAAGTGCCATGATATACTCAATGAAATCATCAATTATTAATTCAATGTAGTGCAGAAAATCTTGAAATTTGGCGGTCGCATAATTTGCAGAAATTAATAACGTTGTCATGTATGCAATTTATCATAACTCTACGTAAAGGCAATTAGAGCGAGTAAACTATTTCTCTAAGCTTAAGCCAGCTAGGTGATCATGCAAGACTATATAAAACATATTTGAAGTAATCATATATGACTAATCAAACACCAACTTGCGTTAATAGAGCTTCTAAACAAAGCTTATTAGCTAGAAATATTCAATTTCCAGCTATATATTGTTGGTACTTGTTCACTTCACGCATTCTAAAACCGTGTTTTTGTATGTGCGACGATAAATATAAATGCGTGCATGCGTGCGTGCAGAGCCCATTAGATATTCTGATTAGGATCACTCTCTCCTCTCAAGATGACAATTTTTAATAATTCTCATAGAGTTCAAATCATATTCTCTCTTTTTTTCTCAGTTGTGAGTTTTTTCATAGCAGCCAATGCTGGTGGCAATTTCTCCCAAGATGTCGACATAACATGGGGTGGCGACCGTGCTGAAATTCAAGATGGAGGAAAGCTTCTAAGTCTTACGCTTGACAAAACCTCCGGGTCAGGCTTCTGCTCAAAGAGTGAATATTTATTTGGAAGGATTGATATGGAGATTAAGCTCGTAGCTGGAGACTCTGCTGGCACCGTTACTGCGTTTTATGTCAGCTCTCTTGACTCCATCTCTTTTAAACCTACTCAATACTTGCCATTGATGGTGATCACATAATGATATGTTTATGATTCTCAATTTTGTCGCAGTTATCTTCCGAATGGCCAAACCAAGACGAGATTGATTTTGAGTTCTTGGGGAACGTAAGTGGTGAACCATATATTGTCCATACTAATGTGTACACACAAGGTAAAGGTACAAGGGAACAACAATTTTACCTTTGGTTCGACCCAACAAAAGATTTTCACACTTACTCTATCGTGTGGAATCCCCAACGCATCATGTAAGATTTAATTGGCTAACTCACCTCAAGTTCTTCCTCTTCATTGCTAATTTGCTAAATATATATGTTAATCCCTTGATGTAATTTAAGCATTCAATATACATAGGTGCATGGTGCATGCATTATCTCTGAGTGAACTTCATTTTCTAATTAAACAATCTTTTGATCAGTTTCTTAGTTGATAACATCACCATTAGAGTGTACAACAACGAAGAAGCAATTGGAGTTCTTTTCCCCAATAAGAAGCCCATGAAGCTCTACTCGAGTCTGTGGAATGCAGACGATTGGGCAACAAGAGGCGGTCGAGTGAAAACCAACTGGTCTAACGCTCCTTTCAAAGCCTACTTCCAAAATTTCAATGCCAATGCGTGTGTGTGGTCGATGGGTTCATCTTCTTGCGATTCAAAGACCACCAACTCCATGAAAAACAATGGTTGGCAAACGCAAGGGCTYGATGCATACGGGCGAAGAATACTTAGATGGGTGCAAAAATACTACATGATTTACAACTATTGCGCAGATTTGAAGCGATTTCCCAAGGGACGCCCTAGAGAATGCCGGCGTTCAAGGTTTCTCTAGGAACTTTGTATATGTTGCTTCTCTACATGTATATATCGGTTGCAAAATAACTTTATTTGTGAATCAAATAAATCAAGGGGGAATCAAGTTATAAAGTCTTGGTCACAGTTCAACCAATATGAGTTAAACGATGCATTCAGGGGAGGCCCAGTAAGGTATTAATTACGCTGACTTCACATAAGAAGTCGTACAATTGGACCTCTACCTCTATGTTTTTATTTTGTTAATTATTTTCTTACGTTTAAGATATTCGAGATATTGTTTAAGACATGTAACATTATTGACACAGTAATACTCCAAACTGATAATAGTGTGGCCAAACAGTCGACAAAGTTAGGCATGCATATATGTACATGCAATACACCTGTACACCATGATAGGCTGTTTCTAATAGTTAATTAAAAATGGAGATTTAGGTAATGGAAGACTATTACCACAAGTCAACAGATGATTATTTGCTGCCCATATTGTAAATTACCTAACCTAACCTAACAAATGGATAACACTGGCAGCCTAATTATATAATATAATAACCTTCAAAGCTAGGGATAGATGCCTAGTTAACCTATATATTGTGCCCTCTGAAGTTTGGATAAAGTATCGAGTTCTCTCCAAGATTTAGAATATTGACATAAATACCCATAAAATTTGGGTGAAGTAACATAGACATCCCTAGATTTAGAGAATTTTTTCAATAAAGACTTTTTTAYCCCTCTTTTTCTTATTCAAAAATTAATAAAATAATAAATATTCTGATTTACATTAATAAAAAGTCATAAAAAATTTAATTCAACAAAATAAAATATAAAAAAAAAAAGTAAATTTCTGACACTATAAAAACATTATCTTCAAACTAAAAAGAAAATTATATATTAATTTGTTATAAAATATTATTAAATAATTAAAATATTAACTTTTTAAAATTTTTTCTGTTTTTTAAATCTAAACATTGTCTTTAATTTTATTAATGGACAAGAGTTAGAATCTAATAAAATCATATTATTTGAATAAGAATATTTATTATTTTATTAATTTTTAAATAAGATAAAGAGGGGTGAAAAAGTCTTTAGCAAAAAGTTCTCTAAATCTAAATTACTTATATTACTTCACCTAAATTTGATGGTATTTATGTTACTATTCTAAATTTTGGAGAGAGTTTGTTTTTTAACCAAACCTCGGAGTTGTCTATTATTTAGCACATTGTACACTTCCACAGCTGCACGTCATGCGTCCGGCATATGTGACCCTAATTCTGTTGCCATATCGCACAATCTAATTCTGTTGCCAATAGCCGTACACGTAAGGCAACTTGGTTCACAAATCCGTGAGTAACAACTCTATGGGACGATATCTTTGTTCAATTTAATTGTTACTACTTTGACTGTGATGTCCAATAAACCAAATAAAAGAAAATAAATCAATTCTAAATAAATAAAAGGTGTTCCGCTAACAATTATATATAATCATGATATCATGAAGTGAGATTACGTGTGAATGGTGTGTGCTTCTTCTTCATTAGCCAGGCTGTGAGTGCACAAGAGATTAGATGGTCAAAATGGAAACAAAACCACCGACGTTTGGCATCTCCCTCTCGGTGCCTTGTGTACAAGAGGTGGCAAAGGAGCCTCTCACCACTGTTCCCCCACGTTACGCCCGTCCTGAGCAGGACAATCCGATCATATCTGTTGATCATAACACTTCTTTGCTACAACTCCCCGTCGTGGACATGCAAAGGCTACTTTCTGCAGATTTCGCGGACTCAGAGCTCGATAAGTTGCACCATGCATGCAAAGAATGGGGTTTCTTCCAGGTTTTGTGAATCTATTAGCTGCTTCCTTGTAATTCTTATATATATATATATATATATATAGCTTATCTGTTCCTTAATATTTTCGGGACAACAATTAACTCTATCCACATTAGAAGACTTCAAAGATAAAATTTCTTGAATACCATCTGACTGTTTGAGTTGTTTAAATTTGTTCGGTAAAATGGAAGTAATGGAGATCTTGCATTAAAGACGACTTATTTCTAAATGTTTAGTGTAATATGGATGACTGGTCAAAGAAAGCAAGATGGGATGTTACATATATAGAGCATTTAAGTTGCATTTCTTATAAGGTTTATCTTTTTGCTAAATGTATATAAGCTATAAGATTGAATGTTCATGATGTATGTATAGTCATTTCATTTTTTGTTCTAATTAATTAAAATCTTCTAGCTGATAAATCATAACGTGAGCATATCTCTCGTGGAGAAAGCTAAAATGGAGATTCAGAAGTTTTTCATGTTGCCAATGGAGGAGAAGAAGAAGCATTGTCAACAACCAGGAGATCTTGAGGGATTTGGGAATGCATTTGTTGTGTCGGAGGAGCAGAAGCTTGACTGGGGAGACATGTTCTATTTGACTACTCTTCCCCCTCATTTGAGGAAACCCCATCTCTTCCCCGACCTTCCTCCCTCCTTCAGGTTCTCTCTCTCCCTCTCTCTATGTGTACACAAACAATTGACAGCTCTAGCTAGCTGGTTTCTATTTGATCTCAATTTTTGTTTCGATAGAGAGAACGAAATTCGTTGAAAAAGAAGAAAGAAATGCAAAGAATAGACAATTACTAAAGAACAAGACCATAATCCACAAACTCGTGAAACCACTCTCAAAGATGGAATAATCAAAGATCGTTCTTCTAGATGTTTGTTTGATTGGTCGTAGTATCCACAAAATACCTGATACCTAACTTATTTTTGTATCACTTTTAATTATCATATTATTACACACCTGTAATTGTTTACATATGCAAGGAGAATATTATTTAATTTTTTTATAGGGTGTAGGGGGGGGCAAATGATTAGCCTTTTTAGCATCACATAGACAAAAGATTACGATCTTTAATCTGCCAATCATGATAAGAAATTAAGATTTAATTAATAATCTGATAAGAATTAAGTTACTTGTTAAACTAGTATTTTGCTTTACCTAATGGCAGAGAAACTTTGGAGGCTTACGCAACGGAATTGGAAAATCTTGCCATGAAAATTCTCAACCTAATGGCGGAAGCTCTAGGAATGGAACCTAAGGATATAGAAGAATTGTTTGAACAAGGATGGCAATCAATGAGGATGAACTACTATCCACCGTGTCCACAACCAGAGGTTGCAATTGGCCTCAGCCCTCACTCAGATGGTGTAGGTCTCACCATCCTCCTCCAACTCAATGAGATGGAAGGCCTCCAAGTAAGGAAAGATGGGATGTGGGTTCCCGTTAAACCTCTCCCGAATGCTTTTGTTATCAACATCGGGGACATTCTGGAGGTACGTTAATTGCTATATTTGTGCTACCAGTCAGTTGTCAATTAGAAATTAATTAAATATTTGCATGCAGATAGTGACTAATGGAAATTACCGTAGCGTTGAGCATCGTGCAGCTGTTAACTCCACAAAAGAGAGGCTCTCTATCGCTACATTTTACTGCCCCAAACTGGATGGAGATATGGGTCCAGCACCAAGCCTTATTAGTCCAAAGACTCCACCGTTATTTAGAAGAATAGGTGTTAAAGAGTACTTCAAGCAATTATTTTCACGTAAGCTTGATGGAAAATCATTCCTTGACGAGATGAGGGTTGAAAATGAGGAAGCGAGCGGCAGCTGATCAGTTTGAGTACTGTAATCTGGTCGCATAAACTGTGAGAAAAATAAGTATTCTAATACAGAATAAACGCGACAATTCAAAACGGCGCCAGAAAGATTGACTGGTACTTGTACGATGGATGTATCCAGACCAAACATACCTATTCTAAGCGTCTTTGTTTAACTTTCTTTCAGTGTTCACGGGCCCAACAGTAATGCCGACTGAACACATTGTAAAAGATGGGGGAAATGCAATAACCCCCCAATTAAATTTGAAGAAAACACTTAGCCCCATATTTTTATTAAACTAATATTTATCCCCCAAATACCCCTAAAAAACTAACACTTACCCCCCAAATATTTGGGGGGTAAGTGT
>JANLJB010028416.1:0-10859 GCA_026212285.1 Bursera cuneata | reverse complement strand
ACTTCACATGCTGGAAATTTGGGATTGCATGGATTTCCATTATGGAATCAATGAGGCATTAATGAGACATCAAAAACACCCTCGTTATTTGAAGATGATATAGAGGCCGGTATAGATTTGGTTGGAAAGTCGTGTTGATGGGTTACAGGTATGGAATGATGTTTGGAGTGATTATAGGGTATCTGGTATTCTGAACAGGAAAGCCACAATGGGTTGTAAGGATGGTTGAAGACACCCTAAAAGGGGGCCAAACAAGAATGGAGGAGGAAGTAGTTAGTGCATGCAGGAAGTTCTCTCGGATGAGTGCTGTTGCAAATTTCTAGAGCAACAAGGTGGTGTTGATCACTATAACGCTGATGCAATATTAGAACATTGGCAATCTTCATTAGAATGGTTGTAATTTGCAGTCTCTTTTTTTGTTCAGCCTTTTGTTTTCTATCAGTCTAAGCAATGAATTGCTGTTTAGCACACCCTTAAATAATGTCAGTTTCGACTCTTCATTTTGCCTCATTCCTTATACTCCTTCGTTATTAATTCAACTATCTTATGAAATTACATATAGTTTAAACAGGGTTGACACTGATTTTTGACAATCATTAACAGAATTTTATTAGAGCATCCGAAAATTAAATTTATGCTAGTTATACAGCCATAGTGATCGAACTTTCTTCTTTTTTACCTATCAAGTAAACTTTGAATCAACTTTGTCATATCAATCATAAGAAAATTAAATTGCTAATTTCACTTGATAATACAAATTTAAAGTACATTTTTTAGTACCTCTAAATTTGGAAATTCAGATAAATGTAATAGAATATGACCAATCGGTTCTTTCTAGTCATATATACTGCAGAACAACTCTAAATCTGGAAAGTCATGAATTACAGATGTGGATTGGTATATGTTTGACTCATCTTATGTTGAATTCACAAAAAAACTACAGCCTTTAATTTGTAATGGGTTAACAGAGTACGGTTCAAAAATACGGGAAGAGGACTGAACAAAACAAATCAAAGAAGAAAGTTGTCGTGAGACTGAGATCTGAAAATGGAGTCTAGAGGATGATACAGACGAAGAGTTATTTATATACTAAGAGTTGACGAACGAAAGCAGAGAAACCAATATAAGAGCGTTTTTGTTTGTGGAACATGCCTTTGGCAAAAATGTTTAATTCAAGGAACCCAATGGAAAGTCTATTCATTCTTAATTTGGTGAGTGCTGCAACTTTTGATCGAATATAATAAATTGTGCTATTTTTTATAAAGACGCCTTACGATGAAATTTAACAAGAAAACTCTTTCCAAGATTTTTCAAAATTAAGAAGTTTCCCAACCTCAAATTGAATGTTGGTTTTTTTTTTTTCAATATAATATGTAAATTATACAAGTAGAAATTACAATATACTAGTATACTTTTTTAAGAAAAATAAAATCAAATACCGAGAGTTAAAAAGAAAATTATGAGATCCTATCTCTTTCCCATTCGACAACCTTCCATAGCGCCCATTATTCATCAATGGAAAAAATCCCAATCAACAAAGCATGATCATCACCCATTTCCTTCACCCTGAACCAGGCAAGACCATTACTTCAAATCAGGACAATTTACAACAAGAACAACAACCAAATAAAAATAATATAAGAAATATGGTGAAGCTTCTATTTACATAAAAGTTTTGGCAAGTTTATAATAAATAGGTGTCAAGCTTAATTCCCACTAGACTATTTCTGCATATCTGGGTCATCCAGTTTTTATCCTCTTTTATTGAAACTTGCCCCAAAAGGTTGCAAGGGTCAACAATTAATAGTGCAAACATATCTCAAACGAAAAAATTTGGAGATTTGTATATGACCTTTTTGTTTTTTTAACAAAAATAAACAAGCAGAGAACATTTGCCAGTAAAATGTGGTAGATAACGGAATCTCTTTTGGAACAAAAAGTAGCCCAAAAAAATGTAAACTATAAACACTAATGCATATGGAAGCAATTATAATATTGGAAAAAATCACCTCTGTGTAGTCCACTAAAGAATCTCCTCAATTCATGAAGATACTTCATATTAAACTTGGGTATTTTTCTCAACAGCAGGGATTGCTTCCTCTAAAGCTTGGATAAAAGTGGCAACCTTGTATGTGAAGAATCCCACCAGCATTGGTATCAAATCTAAGTGCATGAATCCATATTCTGGAACAAGGATCCTGCACCATAGCATAATACTGTCAGCATCAAATCTAAGGGAGGAATAAGGTGCTAGACTTGACTTACCTATCTTTAATCCTAGACTAAACTATGACTCACTAATAAAGTACATTAGAACTGGATCTTTTTTCAAATTTTGATTCTCATCACATTTATCAATTTACTAAGAGCCAGTCAATGTAATCAATTTACATGTAACCGGTGGACAGAGCAACTGCAAAAGCTCATAGTCATAGATATCAAGAAGAATTATTTGAAAGTGGAAATTAAATTCTCTTGCAACTAAAGAGATGGTCCAATGCATAGAATGAAAGGACTCAATTAATACAGTACCAGAAACTAAATTTCTCAGTCAAATGAAGTAGTACCAATCTATAAGAACACAATGAAAGGATATACTCCATGGACTGTTCAATGCTACCTCTTATCTTCCTTTCTTTACTCACTGACAGTTGGGAAACTAGAAATTTGACCTCTCCATTCAGGTGAATCACAATATAAGACTAAAATTAATTAATAAAATATTGATTAAGAAGTCAACCTGTCACCACAAACTGTGAAGCTCAGGCACTACATTAAAAAGGCAAAAATATTAAGCAAACCACACTCGAAAGGAAAAACAATAAGGCAGAGATCCAAGAAAAAAAGGGGAAAAAAAAAACAATAATCAATTCAGAATAATAATCTATGTATATAGGTTTACATTGTTTACTTTTGACAAGAGTTTTCATGAGATGAAGCAATGAACCAAAAAAAGCAAGCTAGCAGATGTTTCTTACCCATTCCACCGGTTATAGATCATGACCAACACAACAGGAACTAGCAACCTTGGCTGCCCAACTGCTCCCCTGCAAACAAAACCACTATTTATCAAGTTGACAAACGAGTTACATTTATAATCAAATTATATGGTAAACAACAATCAGTTATGTGTATATCATATTGCATTTATAAATCAATAATTTCCAATTGAAAAGCCAATCTCACCCAAAGAAACTAGGCCTTATCAACATATTAATGGCTTAAGTCAAATAGCAAAGAAGTGGCAATAACCTAATTGATGTTACAGTACCAAGAATGCCAAGGTAATGCAATAAGTATATAGAAAGTCATCACAAAGAGATCGTTAACGTAAACGAATCACAAAATACATACTTGACAAGCCCCTTGGCTCCATCAGCCATGGAATCCACAGTATTTCCCAGCATACGGATATAAACCAAAGAACCAATCAAACCAGCTCCAAAGCTGCATACAGAAAATAATCAAGAAATGAATTGATAAAGAATGAAATTCAAACATCATCCTTCACTCTAGCCTACTCCATAGACCCTTTAAACTTATACAAACAATTTGAGGCTTTACATACTGTTAAGTATTCATAGAACTTATCAACCTACTTGGTCTTTTCATATATCATATACAGTTGTTATAAGAATTTAATGAAAAAGAGAGAGGTATATAAAATGATACTACAGCCTACCCTGATATTGTCAAATGTCACAAACAAAGGCACCAAATCTTTGTTTTTGACATTTATAAACTATATGTTGAAAGCAAGTGGCTGAGATACAATGCACTTAAAGGTTCAAATATTTAAGAGCATACTCTTACCTCGCTGCAACTTCAGGAGAGTAAGAAAAGTAAGCTGAGACTAAACCGACGCCACCTATACCAAGTGTGAAGATTTGTAACTTCTTCTTTAACTGCAAAAGAGCTTGCAAAACTTAATAAGAAAAAAAGAACCTTATGTTCTCTAGCAATGGAAACACAAAAGGAATAAACATAAAACAAATGATGAAATATACCCAAAATCTGCAACAATACCTTGAAATACTCCTCTCTTGATTGAGCAGCCAATACTTGTGGATCCCCTCGAGGCCGTCTTATTTCCCGAAACATTACATCCTACAAGCTGAAACGACATCAGAACCCAAACACTCAATATAAAAGATATTGCATACAATGAATACAATTAGGAAACGCTTTTTTATCTTCTACCAGAAAAAGAAAAAGAAAAAGTAATTACAATTCCAAGCTTTGTAAAGCATGTTTTGGAGTCTAACTGTAAGCATTAATTCCCACATCAGAGGAATGATGATTAGGTGAGTAATCAATATAAAAGGTAAGGCATCTAATCTAATGGCTTAAGTTTTGATTGAAGTGGTTTTCAATGTTTATATCAGAGGCCCTGCCTGAAAGACTGGCAAAAAATTGATATCAAAGACCGATAGCTAGGGGGTGTCTAGATGACTTCAGAAGTGATAATCTCCTAAATAGCAGATATCCAGAATTGATAACCAAATAATCTGTAGCAGCATTCGTATACTTTCTTATTCATTTGGCTTGCCCCCACAGTATACAAATCATTTACCAGTAAGATGAGGTAACTTACACTGCCACCAGTTGCTGCCTTAGTTGCTTTATCCCACTTCTCTTGCTCACGGCGAGTAGGTGCCAATTTCCATCTGCGTAATGTGCTGCCATTGCTCTAATGATTGTTCAATTCCCACATATGAAATAAAAAAAGCTTTGAGTAACTACCATGATATAAACGGCATGATCATAAATTCAATACCATTCGTCGTACCTGAATGGCAGCCTCAACTGGCTGCTCTACCACAGGCCTTGAAGGTGCTGCAAGCTCTTTGCTTAAATCAACTTCCACACTATACATATGTCCATAACGCAAACAAATTTTCAGGATCTAATAAAACAGAAATAAAACATAACAAAATTTCTGAGGAAGTAACTTGAATTTAAGTTGATAAGTGTGCGAACAAACCTGTCCAGGCTCATAACTCTATTTAAGCTTAGGAAACCAGAAGAGTCTTCCTGTTTACAACAGAGAGAAATAACGAAAATTTAAGCTTTAATCTGTTGGGTCTCATAAAATTAAAAAATTAAAACTTATTAATTAATAAATAAATCGGCAGAAATGAGTTAGGTAGAACCTTAACAGGAGTGTTTTGAGTTGAAGAAGAATCATCAGGTTCATCAATCAATCTCTTCATCCGGCCCATGAAGTCATTGTTCCAAATAAACTCATCAGAAGTTAAAGGGTCCTCTTTTTCTCCACCCCAGTACTTGCGGAGCTTAGTGGTGGTCGGTGGGCCGGCGTAGTCACCAGGTGCCACACCAGTGGACCATTTCAACGGCTTCTTCTTTGGGAGTAAAATTTTGGTCTGTCTTGGGTCACGTGTGGCGGCAGTTGAAGAGTCTTGAGAGATTGGCGCTGTTGTTGAGGTGACTGATATATAGTTCAGCACCGTCATGGTTGCAGAAGCTACTAAAGCTGCTGCAGAGATGGAGAATCTTTGTCTTGGAGGTTCAAAGTTGTAATTTGATAAGTAGAAGTGAAGTTGAGAGAATAATTGGTGATGAAGAAAAAAAAATCAGTGCGTTGTGTCCCTAGCTTCTCCACATGTATCATCTATCATGTGCGCAATCCTCCAGCCCTCTCTATATATTTTTCATAAAAATTGGCGTTTATTTTTTTTTTTTTTCAAAGAAAATACAATTTGCACTTTTTGTCAGTAACGCGCTGCCGTTTTAAGAAGCATACAAACTGGTTTGGGCCATTAACAAAAAGGCCCTTTGTCTCTGGGTTTAAGACTTAAATGGGCCTTTTGGGCCCTTTAATTATACCTTTCTTCTGTCATTTAAATAATTTCGTTTTTGCGAAATTAGAGCAAATATGGTAAACTGGCTTCGCCTTGTAGGCCGTCGTCCCATTGTATAAATTTTCCGCCATTCCCGAGATCAATCAAATCAATCAAGTTTCAGTAACCAGTACATGGAGAAATCAATCATGTTCTGATTCGGTTAAGATTTCGCATCGTAATTTAGTTAAGAGGTCGGCGGAGACTAATTGACAGGCCAGGTGGTACATTTATTACTTGGAAATTGGAACTTGATCGAGGCACAGACGTCAACTGTAAGCCATGATTTCAATAATAATTAATTCTTTGAAATTCAATTTGCCTGTCAATCATTATGTGCTATTATTACTAGGATAGAACCAAAAATCGCATCGCCAATTCTACAATCATTTCGCCGTCGAAGTCTCGAATAGCCGGAAAAGCTTCTTTTATTATAACTTCTAACTTCTACTTCTACTTCTACTTCTACTTCGTTCAAGCGCCTTGCACGTAAATAATCAATGAACCCGAAACTTCCATGAATAAGCTTTGAAAAGATAAGTTATAAATGATTCTAAATTAAATCTTTTTAAAGTTGAAAACCCTTATATATACCTCCTACAGTGCTTAATTATTTCCAATTATTGCTTTAATTTGATACCGAATTCCTTTCTTCTTTCTTTTTTTTTTTCCCTCTTAGTTTATTTCCAAAAGGGAATATAATATCCAACTGTATGCGTGGAAGAATTAGGCATGATCCGATAATAAGGTCGCTAGCATGTGCATTAATTCATAATTTAATATTGTAGTGATGATTACTTAGGAGTTTATATATGTAATCATTTATGCAGAAAGTCAAGCGCCCATCACGCAAGTGAAATAGTTGATGCTCATGCAAGCTAGCGAGGCACACATAACATGATTCGGCAACTTACTTTCTTACTGGCTTATAATCGGGTTCATGGCCACCCAAAGTAATGTCTCCCTAAGGAAAACAGTCGGTGCCATAAATCATAAACTAAGAGAAGACCAAGAACTTGAAAAAATAATATATATATATATATATATATATATATATGTGTAATTGTTACATTCATTGATCAAATATCTATATACTGTACCCTCCAGAAGAGTAGAGATTTCTCAGACAGTTTCAGGAAAGCAAAATGACGGTATGCATGCAAAATCTTTTCTCCTTTGATCAGAATATTATAACTATGAATCACTTTGCTTATGATTTTATTCAATTATTGCTTTCTATTAATTGTTCAGATCATAGAGATGCAAGTACACATGGACTGCCCCGGTTGCGAGAGCAAGGTCAAAAATGCTCTTCAGAAACTCAAAGGTATCTTATCACTAACCTAACTCTTATCTATGTTCATTTTCATTTAACCTTTCCGATCCCTTCACGATCACTACTGATCGTATAGTAGCTAGGGTTGATTATTCACTTTTTGATGTGCACTCAGGGGTGGATGACATTGACATAGACATGGGCATGCAAAAAGTGACGGTCACAGGAGGGGTTGACCAGAAGAAGGTTCTGAAAACAGTCCGGAAGACCGGGCGGAGGGCCGAGCTGTGGCAGCTTCCTTACAATCCAGATCATCCCAATTTGTATAATCAACACGAATGCAATGGTCCAGTGGCTCACTATGCACCCCAGCCTTCCTCTTCTTACAATTACTACAAGCACGGATATGATACCCAAAATCCCGCCTATTACAATTATCCTGCACAGCCCTCCATCTTCAATCATCAAACAGGCGCATCGTTTAGTGATGAGAATCCCCACGCTTGTTCTATCATGTGAATAGACATGAAAAATTAAAAATTGTGTTTCACGTAATAATTGTACCTTTTTTTCATTTTGCTAATATTTAAAGAATTATTAATTTAATTTTGGTTATTTCACAATTTGTTTCGCGCCTAAATAAATAATTGGTACGATTAATCTCATAGTATATAGATACTGCGATGAATTTGAAAGATAAAAAAATATATAATTATTTGATTTTTGATACATATATAAAAAGCTTTAATTAATTCTAATTAGTCATCGTTTACCATATTATTTTTTATATTAATTATTTTGTAATTGATGTATATAGTATTACTGTTTTAAAAGATAAAATTATTTTCCAGATCTTAATTCTTTTAAAGATCTAAGATACATCTGACAAAGTTTTCTGAAAACAGTAACATAAAAGTAAAAACAACAAAAATACATTTGATATGATATGAGAAAAGAAAACAATAAAATAACAAAATCTATTTTAAAAGTGAAAAATATGTTGCGAAAACAGAATCAAACGGTGTAAGATATCTTTATCTTGCCTAACCTTTGTTTTGTTCAAAAATCCCAAAATCTCAAACAGCCTGAACCACTTGCGATCTGCCACTCACTTCTCCCCATGCAAACATCATCATGAAATGCCTGAAGAAAGTCCATAACCACCATCATAACCACACCATTCAACTGTAAATTTCTCAGAAGAACCAAACATTTGCAACAATAAATCCAATCTTTGACTATACCATTAATTTCGAATACTTTTTCCCAATTATTTAATTGATAATGTCATGTAAAGCAATCTGGTATTAAATGTGCTGATACCAAATGGGCATGAAGCAGATCCTCCATTAGCATTAGAAGATGATTGTCACACAGTAAATAATGTCTCTGTCAATATTAAATAGGAGCCTACCCATTTACAGTGACTCAGTACCTACTATATTTGATCTTTTGGTTCACTCACCTACCACCTTGTCCAAGCAAACTTGATTAAAAAAAATAAAGGGAAAAAAGTCCACCAACCTTTACACCATATTTTATCTTATATATATAGTATATTATCTTATCATCTCTAATTATTTTTTAATCATGCTTTTCTAGACCACCATATTCCTAATTAATTAATTAATTTGATATTTATGTTTGATGATTCTAGCCATTAAAGGGTATGATATAACAAGAACATTTAATGTATAGAACAGTAATTTTTTTGGTTTGATTTGTCTTAATTATCTTAATTATTTTAATGGTTTCCTTAAATGTTATCAAAAAATAAATAAATAAAAACTCTTATATAATAGTTCTATTTTGGTATAAAATCCAATTAAGATATTATTATTTCCCACGAAACTCTTTATATCTTTGATTTCACATATTATTAAGATATTTTTAAACTATGAAAGATATTCCATTGTAATATGATAGACTAACAAAAAAATTGGGATGTATAAAATATTGAGTTTCAATTTTTTTTAATTATAATTTCATACTAATTCTAAGAGCTCTTAAACCATTGAATTGTAATTAGTGAATGTTATGGATTTGTGTTAATATTTTAAGTTAGAAATATAAGTCATTATAATATAACTTTAAAAATTATTAAACAGTTTTGTAAAAATTGTTATGATTTTTTATTTTTTTTTAAAACACTTTTAGAGGTAAGTAATTACCAAATGCTTTTATATGTATGTAGTAAAATAGGTAAAAAAATGTTTTTAATATCTGAAAACAAATTTGTCAATATCCCAAAGAAGAAAAGAAGAAGATGTTGAATGGGCCCAAATTCATTTGGGGTTGGACCATAGAATTAAATAAAAATAAAAACAATAATACTTTAATTCCCACACTGCTAACGAACAAAACGTGCCACGTTCTGATTGGCGGGCTCTTGTCCTAATCCTTAGAAAAGCACGATTTAAATTCGTATAAAATGGTATTGGACAAGCTTAATTACTTTCACTTAATAAGTGAATTAATTAATTAATTTGATTAAAATTATTTAAGTAAACGAAATTCTGAAACGTAAAAGACCTCTGCAATACTACCAAAGAAAGAGGGAAGAATCTCTTGAGACCTTTAGTATAACCCTAATCTCTCTCTCGGAGATCGGCCATGGCTTCCACTAAAGAACGCGAAAACTTCGTCTACGTCGCCAAGCTCGCTGAGCAGGCCGAGCGCTACGATGGTGAGAATTTACCGCACTGTGTTTCCTTCACTTAGCTGTTTTCAAGTTCAATACTGGTTTTACTTCAATTCGTGTGCCTTGCTTTCATTGTTGATGCAACTGCATGAAGTAGAACCTGGTTGAATTTCGCTACTTGCATTCCTTGTTATTTTTCTTTTTGGATTGATGTAAAATAGTTGAAATTGTGTGAATTGGTGTCACCGAGTGAAGTTTTGAGTTCTGTATGGATCAGCTATCATTTCTGTTTGCTGATTTGACCAGAAATATTGTCTGCAAAGAGAGACAGATTTTTTTTTCTTTTTTTGTTTGAGGCGCTCTTTATCTTGATATATACTTCACTGTTCCCTGTTATGATCTGGGATTTTTTTATTTTTTTAAATACTATCTGATTGGCTGTGATAGAAAATAGCTTACGGACAAAATTTTGGCCTCTTGAATTTCATGTTGTAATTATAAAAATTTTTCATGTTTCTATGTTGTGGGATGTATTGTTCTATGGATTTCAGATCATATCTTCAGATCATATCTCATCTGAAGATATGATCTATGTTTTTTTTTTTAATTACTATTTGTGTCTGTAAATTGGCTCGTTGAAAGTTATTGTTCTTTGATTTATTTAATCCTTAATTTTTCTGGCAATTGAGCAGAGATGGTGGATGCAATGAAAAATGTTGCAAAGCTTGATGTTGAATTGACAGTGGAAGAGCGCAACTTGCTCTCTGTTGGGTACAAGAATGTAATTGGTGCACGAAGAGCATCATGGAGGATACTTTCATCAATTGAGCAAAAGGAAGAAGCAAAAGGAAATGAAGTGAATGCAAAGCGGATCAAGGAGTATAGGCAGAAGGTTGAGTCTGAACTCACAAACATTTGCAATGATATTATGACTGTTGTCGATGAACACCTCATCCCGTCAGCATCCGTTGGTGAATCAACTGTGTTCTTCTATAAGATGTGAGGGTTTATACGCTGAGCAACTTTTGTGATGTGTAATATGTACATGAATTTCTACACTTGGAGATTTAATTTTTTTTTT
>JANLJB010028414.1:0-10855 GCA_026212285.1 Bursera cuneata | reverse complement strand
TTCCTCCCTGTGGATTCGATACCTAAAGCTACACTACAACAACCGTTTAGCCGAAGGTTAATTTTGAGCGTGATCAGGTCTAATCTTGCAAGTTCTAGCAAAGTAAAATACCAATTGAATCAACATAATGATCTAGATGCTAAGGTAACTAATTTAACTAGGAAAATCGAAGTCATGAAAATGAAAGAATTAAAGAATGTCAAATCTATTCAAAATGAAGAAGTATGTGGTATTTATGACATGGACGAGCCATTCCCATCTCCATACTCTAATACTTTCAATCCAAGTTGGAGAAACCTTTCAAATGACCATAATGTCCATGCACCACCTCCATAAAAGTCCTTCAATCTCTTTTCATATTATTCACCCAAATTGAAAACCCTTAAGGAGACATTGCAAGCATTCATGCATGAGCAAATAAACTTTAATAATCAAACTTCGTATGCCATTAACGAGATCAAAAACACACTTTCTACTTTGACTTCTTTGCACATTCAACAAAATGGTGAGTTTTCCACTCAAACACAACCTAGCTCTGTAGATCAATTTGATGCAAATATTTCTTGTATGAGTAAGAAACTACCTGAAAATGGTAATGCCATCACAACTCTATGTAATAGTAAGGTCATTGATAAAACTGATGAGCTTAACTTACCCAAAACAAAGAGTGATGAGAGAAAAAATAGTCAAAACCATGTGTGGTAGAAAAATGTCCCATCTTTGAATCCTATCTTTGAATTTTTGAGTGAGAGTGTTCGAGTAGATAATTACAAACAAAAATTTGAGGAATTACCCTCAAGTTCAAATGTTCATTTGCGACCAAGAATAAGAACTCTTAACCTCAAGCCTAAATTATTACCTAAGAATCACAAACATGTTTCTCTAGGATCTAGTGATATCTTTCTTGGGAATGGTCAACGTCTTAAAATCCTTAGTAATTTGTTTCTTTTGTTTTTTGTAATTTGAGTGGTATTTAATTTTATTTGTTTTCTTTTCTGTTTTTGGTGTATAATTTTTTTTGGTTAAATGACGGATAACAGTACTCCATGGCTTCTTTAAGTCGGTCTTTCAATTTTTCACAATTACTGAAACAAAAAAAAAAATCTTCTTTTCAAAATGGATGTCATTCTCTCTAAGCTTAAAAAACGTTTTCCTTCTTTTCCTGTAAATATTTTAATAAAATTTGATCGAGCTAGACTTGAACGTTTAAGGATGTTGACATATAACGGCATACCTACCGATGTATGTTGGTTAATTGAAGCAAAGGTCCGAATAAGTGGTGAAATGCCTGATTTAAATTTTTCATTTTTGCCTGGTTTAGGAAGAAGCCCTTACGCAAAAAAACGTAGGGCGAAAAGGTTACAAGTTTGTTATAAGTGTACTCGATGGACTTGTAATCAGCGATGTCATTCCATAGGAATTACTTCCATAAACCGAGATGATAAAATTCAATTCATAAAGAATGGCATGAGTAAGGAGTCTTTGGATAATATCTTATTGACTCTTAAGACGCATTCTTGTGGAATTGTACAACGTGAATTACTTAGTTTATGAAACCAATTCAATGATGAACAACAACTCTGTAGTCTTGGGAATCTAACTCAAAACTACCATATTTGTCAATTTATAAGAAAATTAGATGGGAAGCTTATCCCCAACTCATAGAAGGTGTTTAAGTCGTTTCTGGACGTAAAATCAGAGGAAGATGTGAGCCACAATCACAACTACTGTACATAATCGTGTGTTTTAACTTTTATACCGTTTATTTTGAAATTTTATTTATGCTTTTAATTTTGTATCATTTTGTCTACCATTATTTTTGTCATGTTTCTCTTACTTTTAAACTCTCTTTTTGATGATAGCCGACCTACCCACATGGATGTTATTATTACACTATCTTTTTGAACTCCATAAATGTAACCCTTCATCTTCTTCATTTTCATGCATAAAATTGGGGTGAGTTTAGAAATTGAGGGAACCTCAGTTCGTCGATTATGAAATATCTGTATATTTTGTGGATCAAACTCTGAAATAAATATAGAGTTTGTGCAAGTCACACATAATCTAGGTAGGATTTGAGCTGAGAGAAAGATACATTTGGTTTATGGGGGTGATAGCCTTAGGTTAATGGGATACGTGTCTACGGTTACATGGATAGGGGATAGTCAAGTCTCAGGTATTATACCTATACCTTTAGCTGTAAAGAACTTAACTGTGAGCACAATTGAGGAAGAATTCAGAGTTCAATCCATGCATGAATGAATGGCCCGAATGCTCTCTAACGTTGATACCTTCATTGTCCTACTAGGTGGTTTTGGTACTTTAGAAGAATTTTTTCAAATTCTTTCAGGGACCTAACTGAATATACACAACAAGCTTATCGGAATATTAAATGTCAATGATTTCTTTAACTGTTTGTTATGTTTTCTTGATCAAACTGTGAAACAGGGCTTTATCTCACATGCAGCCTGCAAAATTCTTGTTTCCGTTCCAATGGCTGAGGAGCTGATTGATAAACTTCAAGTGTATATCTACGAATCTGATCTAGTAGCAAATCGGATCAATTGGTCAGATGATAGCTATCAAAAGAGTAAATTGGATCTGAATCTCCACTTGTAGCCTTTTATCTTTTGGTGTTATGCACATAATTTTCTATTATTTTATTATTACCATGTATGTTTTAAAGTTTCTTTCAGGCTTGTTTCCTTTCAATAAATATCGGCTCAGGTAATATCTTCTAAAGTTCACCTTCAGGTATTTAGACATTGGGGACAATGTCTCAATCTGGTTGGGGGAAGGGATAGTTAATATTTGCTTATGTTATGGTCGTATTTGTTTATGTTATGTTGAAATTTATGTTAAAAAAATTGTGATAGTTGATATTTGTCTATCTTAAAAATTTTGTTATAAAAAAAAAAAAGAAATTAATGTAATTGAAACCATTAGATAAGCATAACTTAGAGAAAGATGGCAGAATAAGGAGAATTTCTCTCTTGAGACGCATTTTATTAGGCATCTTATTAGTCATAATTTTATAATAAGGTTTTATCATTCAATTCTCTTTGAAACATTCGAATTTACAAACTCTCATATCCTTATATGATAATTAACTATTATGTTTATATACGCATGCAGTAAGTATTTATAAACTATTCTTAAACACACACACATGCTTGACATATGATTGTGGATTACAAATTATATTGTCATAATATTCGAGTTCTTTTGTCAATGATAGAAACTAAAAAAAAAAAAAAAAAAAAATCTTAAAAAAAAATCAAAAAAATATAAAAAATATAAAAAAAATAAAAAAGTGTGTTATTAATTAATAAATAAATTATGGATATGTTTGGTTTCGTAGCCTCCTTGATTCGATCAATTAAGCCCTAAGGGATATCTTAATATCTAATATCCTAAGATCAACTGGTTTGGGAGTTATTAGCCCAAAGCTTGTTACATGGGTTAAGGAAAAAAGCTTAAGGGAATTGAACATCATACTATCCACTATTTTAACATCTAAACCTGAGTGATTATGCTCGTAGAAGTGTCTTAACACTTAATGTCCTAAGACCAACTGGTTTGGAAGTCATTAGCTTAAAACTCGATACATGGGTTAAGGATGTAGTTTGTCAAAAAAAAATGATGAGATAATCTCCACCTAAGGAAGTTAGAGGAAGTTAGCCTTGATAAAATATTAGAATAAAAATTAGATTCCATATAAGCCCCATGATTATCTGTTGACATAATTTTCGCTATTTATTACTAGAGACTACTAATAAGCTAATTGGAGGATGTGATAAGCACTTAAAAGTGTACATTTATTAAGAGTTTAAATAACATTTTTACACTTTAAGTGCTATTAATTTAAGTATTTACATTGATTTGAGCTTAAAAGAATTATTCTTATCAATTTTTATTTTTGGACTTCTTGATGTAGGCCTAGAAATATTTGCATAACTTTCACTCCAGAAGCTCAATTGATGCAAATTTTATATCTATGAAAACTTAAGACAATTTTCCACAAACTTGAAGAAGAACCTAAGGCCCAAATCCGGTGCTTAAGAGGTCAAAAGTGAGCTACCACAGAACCTAGAATTCTAGAAGCTCAATCTGACCTATGTGGACTTTTGGAGCCATTTCTCCCTAACTAGAACTCAAATGGCATGATTCAAGTGGATATGCAATGATAAGATAATTATAAACAATTTTTACATTGGACACTTTCTCAAATTATTTGTGAAAATTGAACAAAAAGTTGTTACAAGTTGATGGAGAGGTAGGTAGCCAAAAATGAATCATAGTCTAACATATCTAGACATCCATGATCATATCTCTCCAAATACATATCCAAATGATATGTAACAAGTGGATACGGAAAGATAAGATAATTATATACAACGTTTATTTTGGACACTTTATCAAATTCGGAGTACAAGTTGATCAAACGATGGTTACAAGTTGATAAGAGTGGTTGGTTGTTATAAATGAATTATTATACCAATTCCTTAAATGTCCTCTCCCATATGCCTATAAAAAGAGACCATTGGTTCATTACAAAGACACAATTCGGTTTTAGAGAGTTTACTTTCATTTTTTATGGATTTTTTAGTCGTAATATGTATTTCTAAATTCTTAGCTAAGGCTAGGAGTGAAACACTCACTTGGTTATAGTTTTGTTCTTGATCTGATTTTTTATTCGTCAATGTTTTTCCTTTCAATCTATTTGAATAAACAATTTTAAAGTTGTTTTACTTTGTTAAAATCCTTGATTCATTGTAGACTTATTGGCACAATGAATGCTTAGAAAGTTCTTTTACAAATCAAGAATATGTTTCTCCGAATGTTGTCGTCAAACCGTTGAAAGGTAATTATTTTCCCACACTTTTCTATTTTGGAAAAGAATGTTTTCTTGAACTAAAAACGTTTTTGTCACAACCCGAAATTTCTTATACAGGGACCCCAGGGGTGACTGTGAAAATAAATAAAATAAAAGCAATTAAATCAAAACATTTACTTTAAAAAATGGGTTACAAATTTATTTTTTTTAAAATAGATAAGTAGACACCGACTGACACACTCACTCTGTCTACCCAGATGTACCTAAAACTGTCCGAGATCCTCCATGTGAGCTCCGGATCACTAATACCCGACTCCTGACCTCCAGTACCTGTTGAGGAAGGGGTGAGCAATACAGCCCAATAGGAATTTCTATACTACATAGTTCTATAACATTTTAACATCCAATTATGCATTAGACAACTCAAACACATCATACATAATCATTTCACTTCTCATACACATGTATACCCATTTCACTCTCAAAGTGTCCATACAATCACAACCATCTCAACACATACACCACAGTCATACATCTCAACCACAACATTCGTATCTATGTATACAAATAACCAACCTAGTGTTTTCCTTAGGTTCCAAATCAGTTGGCCACCTAAGGCCTAACACTAGTATCACAACAGGAGTGTTTTCCTTAGGCTCTAGATCAACTGGTTACCTCAAGGCATAACACTCGAATCATATCAGAGGTGCTTTCCTTAGGCTCCATATCAACTGGCCACCTCAAGGCCTAACACCCTTATCATATCCTTAGTGTTTTCCTTAGGTCCAAAATCAACTGGCCACCACAAGGCCTAACACTGTTATCATAACATCAATATTTTTTTTGGGCCCCGGATCAACTGGCCACCACAAGGCCTAATACTATTATCATAACCTTAGTGTTTTCCTTGGGCTCCAGATCAATTAGCCATAATAAAGCCTAACACTATCATCAATCACACCGAGATCCCGCTCACGAATATCAAAGCGATTCCTCTCACACTGGACTATTATGTATTCGCTAGTCAGTCTTAAATACCATCTGTAAATCCCCTTGAATCTCTATATATGACTAGATCAATCTTGGGATTCGCACACATAAACTATATACGCGTTACTAACTATAGGATCACCTATTATCAAACTGGCTAATCCTATGTATACACCTATTTATCACCCACATGCTACTTATAGCACACGTGTATCCTATTCCTGTTTCCATGCCATAATTACACTCACGTATCGTCATCCATATGTCCATAACATCCGGTGCTCCACACCGGGCCCATCCCATTATCCATCATACATTCTATTACTCGTGGGCACACCCTCATACATTTCCCATGTCTCGTTTATACCATCCCGCATGAACATTGTATAGTCGCATTCTATCCATCTCTTTACACCTGTATATCCATATAACGCAATCTTTACCAAGTACATCCACACGGCTTATTCACTCTTATACATGTTCTCTCGCATCTCACTCACGTCGTGACCTACGTATATCCTAATACTACCAAAAACATAAAAGCAATAACTCGTATCCCAACTATCCCGTCACACACACTCATAAATGCATACATAACATACAATTTCATATATTCACAAATCAACCATTTACATACAAGTACATGCACATTCTATTCCCTATGATGCCAAACAATAATTTAAGTCACCCGGATCTTAAAATGAAATAGAAAATCGTAGACAGAAATCCCTACCTCGGTATCCAAACCATCTCTTTCGAACCTCTTTATCTCTCTATTCCTTATTCGCATCGTAAATCCATGCGTCCCAATGGTCTCGGATGAGTCCTTGGGGTCACAGGTTCATACACATACAAAACTAGAACCAGGGGTTAAAATGATATTTTACATCCTGGGGGTGTTAGCGTAAATCTATAAATATACATAATTTAACCAAGCGGGGGTGAGATCACTAACCAGTAAACCTTTGGGGGTCTTTGTGTTAAAACACATAATAGGGGATAAATCGTCAACACCCAAAACAATGGGGGTGTTACTAAAAGGGTGAAACTGTCAAGACCCAAAGCTGAGGGAGCTACCGGTCATTAGCCACGGCAAGCCGTGAATCACGTTTACTCACTAGAGAACACGATCAGCAGCGAACCACAGTAAATGATCACCACCAGTAGCTTCGTCTTGCCAAGCTCGATCGATCCCAACTAGCAACGACGGCAACCGAAAGTCGAAGGGGCATATCGGAGAAAGGGCAGCCGAAGGGTTTTACGGTGATTCCTAATGATTTCGACATCGGAAGGACGATTGGGGACTACTTCTAGGATCCTTAGGCCAAGAGGAAGAGATCTCGACTGATGGTGCAGCCTGACGTTGCCAGAGGAGGGAGATAGGTATTGATGTTATCAAACCTTTTCGGTGTCATTCCGGTGAATACAGGTCTCGGACAGGCTAACGGAGGACACCACGGTGATCAGCATTCGAGAGCTTTCCATTACCACCCATCTTGTCGTCTAACTCATCCGGAATATGAAAGGTCACCGACGACGGTAGTGAGAGCTGTTTTCCAACAAGTGAGGGTGTTTGAGCAGTTTCTTGAATGTTTTGGACCTCTAAGCTATTTATATAGATTTTGGGTTTTTGGGGTGTTTCTGTAAAGTTTTTAACCTTGCAGAATTCCATGAATTCATCCCAACACCCCAACATCTCGATACCAACCCAAATCCATCAATATTCCACTCACGTGGCCATCAAAACATGAATATCGGGCACTAAAGATAAGAAATCATCGAGTACACATAAAATTTTGTTTTAATTCACTTTTCTGAAAAACTCCCAAAAACCTGTAAATATTCATATATATGACATCATCACGTCTGTGTCATCCTATATACGTAAAAAATACGTCATTTTATGATTTTAAGCTTTGAATTCTTTTACTTACACCTCTAAATCACTGTTTCTAGACCTCTGAGTCACTACAATCTACCTTCCTTACAGAAATTTCATCCTTGAAATTTCACAATACTGCTCGTTCCGTAGCATCCATACTCTAGATAAAGACTCCAGTACATGAGTCGCTTGAGTGAATGTTTATTTCACTCTAGTCCAACATGCGTCCCAGTCCATAATACGTGTCCTCTCAACACTGGTACACATAACGTACCCCAAATCCTGATGACCATAATGGTAAAACCACTCTCAAACCACTGCCACAGTCTATCACAATGTTCCAAATGACCCAAACCAACGCAAAAATGACTTTTTCGTCCATCATGAATCTCACTTTTTCCCGTAATTACCAGAAATACCCCTAAACTCAACGTCACAGTTTCCTCCAGTACCGCTCGACACAAGAAGAATCCTCACCACTCACCATAAAGAGCCTCATAATACGCTATCTCAAACTAGTCTGATAGCTCACATAACTCACAACTCTACCTATGGAAGACAAATCTTTCCCCCGTTACCCGAAAATCTATAACTCGTGCTTTCCACACCCCCTCTAGAACCTGGATGGTACGTCCCAATTGGCCATCCGTCTAAGGGTGAAAGCAGTACTAAACCACATCCACGCGGCTACCGCTCATAGCCCCTATCAAAACCAGACAATAAGTCTCGGGTCTTAGTCAGAAGCTACCAAAATCTGAATCTCATGTAATCCTCCTTATCACTATATCACACATTTGCCCCTCGAAGAACGTGTTAATTCAATTATTAAGTCCATGGTGACATTCTCCATACCCACATCACATCTTTCAAATCTTCAAGTCAACACTACCTCAACCAAACTTCCAATCATAGATGAGGTGGTTTGCTCAGGTAGCCTCAATTATCAGAAAACTCAAGTCATAATCCACTCCCACTGTATCATCTTATAACTTAACCCACTCAAGGGAGCACCTATGTGTACCACACAACTCAGTCCACGTTGTGATATCACTAACGTGAGAGTCGAAGTCAACTTGACTTTCAACTCAAAGAATGCGTGCTCACAAGCTTCATCCCACTAATATCTTACTCCCCTCTAGGTCAATCCAATCGTCCAAGCAGTCAATTGGGAGAAATCCTTTATAAACCATTACTAATGTTTCACTAACCCAAGAAACTGTGTATCTCATAACACATTTCCTTATCACTCCAAAATCAGACAAGAATCGTCAGGTTTTGGTCCAACATTACAAAATCCATATCCCATGTGGCATTTTGAAATCCTTGTATATCTAAAATCTAACTACAGCACCGCGACGTAACTCATCTGCGTCGTGGCGCAATCCTTCGGTCCAACCACGCCATGGAGTAACTTAACCATGCCGTAGCGTAAACTCTTTGACTTATCTGCACAGTGACGTAACTCATGTACGCCGTGGCGTAAACTCTCTATCCAACCACGCTGTGGCGTAACTCATCTAACCAGCATCTCATCCCTCTCCTACGCTGCGACGCGAATCCATTTCACATCGTGGCACAGTTCCTCTGCCTCTACTCTGAATCTCACACTGTTTCTAGAATCTCATCTCCATCAACCACAACTCATGTCTACTAAACTTGACACATAGAAAACGCTCCCGAATACTAATCCATAAAAGTTTCCAATTCTTTCGGGAGTCCATGTCACCACTCTTCTGGTAACTACCCAAAATGACTCAAGAGTCAATCACCACTCAATCCTAGTATCATCTCTCAACTCAATCACTCCACAAGTTTACAACCAATCCCAACTTGTAACTTTCCTAGTTCCACTTTGCCACTCTGATCTCAATCTTTCTTAATATATACACAACCAACATATGCTGCCAGTTTCTCAATATGTTATCCATGGGTGACACTACCATCTGCTCACACCAACCTCTATCTTACTACACTTGGTGAAACTGTACTCATTCCACATCTCAAAGCACACGCTCATAAGCAATGCGTGACCCGAGTTCCTCAATTGACCTTAACCACACGGTTATACCTTTCCCTTAACAACTATTCATAAACAATACAACTCGTACTTCCATGGGTTTCACTCAAACACCAACTCAACATAGCCACTCACGCTCTCTACCGTATGCCATACGTATGCATACGCATACCATCAACCGGTTCCTTGTTCAAACCATAAGAGTCCTTTTTCTTTTTGTAATCCGCTCCACGGATGTCCATCATAGCACGTACCTCACATCAACACGTGAGTAACCAATCTCACTCTCAACACTAGGTTTAACTTTCAAAGGTTGAACAATCTCTATACCCTCTCTCATATGCCAACCCTCAACAACTACGTAACCGAGTTCCCGTCGCAATCCAGAAAGTCATGTCTCGAGTGCATCTCGAGACACTGCCTACTCTCTCTTAAAACATCTCTCATCACTTTCTCATCATCATCTCTATCCATACCAGCCATGACCTCGACCCAACACATCTGCCATGTCACTCATGGCCCAACAAAACTCATCTCCCTCACTACCTGGAGGGTTACAATCAAAGATCACGTATCCATGTCGGCTTATTCTCATACACCATCATGACAACACCTAATGAGTCCGACATCTCTGACACACGTACACCACACGTGTACTGTAACATCCCGGATTTTCGGGAACAGTGATTCAAGGATGTTAGTGAAAGATTTCAAAGTTAGAAATCTTACTGTGACGTATACGGGACATATACGGGATGACACGGACGTAATGACGTCGTGTACATGAGTGTTCAAGGGTTTTCGGGAGTTTCCAGAAAATGGGACTAAAATGTAATTTTCCCGGGTTCACGGATTTTTCTTCTCTAGTGCCCTTTTTATGGATTTTGAGGGCCACGTCAGTGGAATATTGACGGGAATGAGTTTATCTGGGGATTCTGAAGTTTCGGGATGATTCCGTGAAATTTGGAAAGGTTTGAAAAATTGCAGAAACACCCCTGAAGGCCAAGTCTATATAAACTTCATAGGGGGCCATCAGTTTGCAGAAACTGGACAGACACCCCCGGTCACCGGAAATCGCTGTCTCCGGTGACCGTTCGCATTCCCGGCGAGTCAGGGGCCGAGACCGGTG
>JANLJB010028411.1:0-10846 GCA_026212285.1 Bursera cuneata | reverse complement strand
TCACATTAATAGCACTTAAAGTGTAAAAATAATGATTTAAACTCTTCATAAACATACACTTTTAAGTGCTAATCAAATAACTATAAACTTGAGCTTTTAGGTTAGGTGGTTGCTTAATTGACACGATTTAATTAAGAGATTTTGATCTTGTTCTTTGTGTCCTCTCAACATGGATATCGATTTCTAAATACAATTTGGTATATTTTCTTCATTTTCAGGAATGCACGAAACTAATTAGGGATCGATGTGGCTATGATATAACTGCCAGAACTTCTCTTGGCTTTGTATGGTTATCTCATGATTCAAGTCTTCTTCCTCTCTATCCTGTACTAGCTGTCTCAGCTGAGTGGTATATGTGTAAAGAACTGATACACTAGGTTTCCAGGAAATCTTGCAATGTATATTTTTGTACTATTACTGAAAATCATAAAAGTAAAGTGTGCAATTAATTTGTAGATAAAGTTTGTTATATAAACTCTTTTTAAGGTATAAAAGGTTAGGAAATGCTACCATTTGGTAAACTTTTGTACTAGTCAACCCTTACCTATTATCTCATTATACAAGATTTTGAAGTATAATCTATTAAAATTTTAAATTACCTCAATATTCTTAAACCCCATTTTGTTTTCAAATTGCCCTTGACTTGTGATTATGCCCATGTCAGTCACTGCCTGTTTTAACATGAAGTAAACTAATACATTAACCAAAATATATTTAGGACTTATCAGAATCACAAATAGATCTGATATTTACGTAACACATTGGAAAATTATCAAAATGCTATTAATAATAAAAAGAAAGAAAAGTAGCCCAGTTGAAATCAATTTCTAATTAATGCAAATAGAAAAACAAGAAAAAGTAGTAAAAAATCTTGCTTAGCATTTTAATTTAAGAAAATAAATAAATCTTACTTTTAATATATGTTGCTTGGAAATTAATCAAAAAATTAATTAAACTTAATTCTTAATAAATTTTGGAAATTTAAACTAAATATATTAAAAACATCTCGAGTATTTTAATAAATTTTTATAGTAAATTATATATATATATATATATCAAATTAACAATATTATTAAAAATTAATATTCAAAAAATTTGAAGGCTTTAAATTGTTTAGTAATATATTGAATAAATGATTACATTTTAAATTAATTTAGCTTTTTAAAAAAACTATAGTAATTGAACGTCGTCGTTTAGCCACCATAAACTATTGTGTTTGACAATTTGGTGACACAAAGTTACTAAAATGATAAACGGCTATCAACCTCTCTAATTTTCATTATTCAACTATCATATTGTACCTGTTTTGTGTGGTAGAGAGTGAAACGGAAAAAGGAAAAAAATTTGACAACTCAATCTTTCCTTCCTTCTTACAACAAGAAGTTCCATAAATGACAACTAAGACTTTTGTTTATTGATAGTGCTTAAACGATGACATTTAACTAGCTATAATCTCAAGCTATCAATCGAATTTGACTACAATTACATTATTATATATGCAAAAGTTATAAATACTTAAATGAAACTTGTATAAACAGTTATTACAAGTTTATTAACAAGTTATTTTGAACGCTAAAAGTTATAAAATAGAAATCACTCGTATAAAAATTATAAATGAATAAATAAAAGTAATAATTTTAGCTAAGCTCCTAATTTTTTGTTTATAATTATTTACAAGTTTTAAAGGCATTTACAACTTTTATATATTAGTTTATAATTTTTATATGGATTCAATATAACCATAAATGTATGAATAATAGAATGAACTTATCCATTTTATGAAATTCTAGGTAATGAAATTTATTACTACAGATGATATATGATAATAGGATATGTAGATGACGTTTATGACCCTTTATGAAATGTCCAAAACAGTTAGTCAACTGAGTGCTCAATACCATGAACTGCTGTGTAACCAGCGCCGGGACCCAATCTTAGTCGACCAGAATGAGGACATATAAGACCTGATTCACTCATCTCTCAAGTCAAATCTCCATTTCAGCTGGAATTAGGACATATAACACCCATACTTTCTAAAAGGAATCAACACAAAAAGGGCTTACATCATCAATGAATCTAGTTATAAAAAGGTAGCTGCATTTCAAAATAAGGGATCTTTATTTGGTTCATCTTGCAAGTTATATGTAAAATATATATATATCTTTGAAATAGAATTCCAAAGACAAAAGAAAATTCTCAAGTATAACATAGCCAACTCAAGTTTGCAGCTATTCTCCACTAATATCTCCGGCTACCTTTTTTCCCCAATCTACACTGATTTCTCTTTATTTTCACCAAACATTCGTTTCTCTAGTTTCCAGCCACTGTGAAAAAGTATCGCAAGCCCGTTATTTTGACTCCCTTTAAGCCATTTTCAAGCCAAAATCGACTCCACTCTTCTCTCAACAGTAATCTTCATGCACAACTAGTGCATGAAAAGCATTTTTCATCTTTCTCATAATCTAATTTCAACAATTCAAATCCAAGGACATGTGAATCAAGTAAGGAAAGTAAGCCATACCTTTTTGACAAAGCATCGGCTACCATATTACCAGTTTCTTGCTTGTAGTTGGATACAAAGTCAAAAAAATTGGAGGAATTCTGTCCATTTTGCATGCCTTGGATTGAGCTTGTGTTAGCCGTTTATGAACTTTAATGCCTCATGGTTCGAATGGAGCACAAATTGCTTTGGATGCAAGTAATGACTCCAATTGTTCAAAGCCCTCAGTATAGCATAAAACTTCTTATCGTAAGTGCTATACTTCCTTCTTGTCTCATTCAACTTCTCACTAAAGTAAGCAATGGGCCTCTTTGATTGAAGGAGGAAAGCGCCGATTCCCGCACCATTTGCATTGCACTTAACCTCAAAGACTTCATTAAAATTCAGTAGGGCTAAAATGGTAGCTTCACACATTTTCTTTTTAAGCAATTCAAATGCTTCATTTGCTTCCTTTGCCCACTTGAATACACTATTCTTCATGCATTCAGTCAAAAGAGCCGTAATGGTGCTAAAATTGGCTATGAATCTTCTATAAAAAGGATGATAGCGCATGAAAACTCCTCACTCTTGTAATGGAATTAGGTATTGGCCAACTCCTAATAGCTTCTACCTTAGATTCATCCATTTGTACCCCTCTTCCCTAAATAATATACCCAAGGAATAAAATCCTTTCCATGAACAACTCATATTTCTCTAACTTAGCACATAGTTTATTTTCTCTCTTACATCCCAAAAACAACTTTTAAGGTGTTCTAGGTGTTTTTCTTCCCCATCATTATATACCAAGATATCATCAAAATACACTACAACAAATTTGCCAAGGAAAGGTTTTAATAACTCATTCATTAGGCACATGAAAGTACTTGGGGCATTAGACAAGCCAAACGGCATCACCATCCATTCGTACAATCCCCTTTTGGTCTTGAAGGCAGTCTTCCATTCATCACTTTCCTTCATCAAGATTTGGTGATAGCTACTTCTTAAATCAATCTTAGAGAAGATGGTGGCTCCATGAAGTTCATCCAACTAAGGTATAGGGTACCTATACTTGATGATAATTCGGTTGATGGCCTTACTATCAATGCAAATCTGAAATGTGCCATCTTTCTTCGATAATAAGAGGGCAGGTATGGAGCAAGGACTCATGCTCTCTCTCACAAATCTCATAGTAATCAATTCATCAACTTACCTTTGCAACTCTTTGGTTTCTTAAGGATTACACCTATAAGCGGGTCTATTTGGAAGTGGTGAACTGGGCATAAGGTCGATTTGGTGTTCTATCTCTCGAATCGTAGGCAATCCTTTGGGCAACTCATATGGAAAAACATCCTCAAACTCATGTAAAAAAGGTTGGATTTTTTAGTGAATTTTGGATTCTATGGGTGTTTGGTGACATTTGGCCACTAGAAGAGCAAGCAATGGTCTTTGCTTTCTTATGGCCTTTTCTAGTTGGATGGTGTTTAGGAAAAGGTTCTTTTGTGGTATGTCTTTGGTGGACTGATGGGTAGGTGTTTGGGCTAGTGTTTTGGGTGGCAATTGTGAAGGTGGTAATGGAGCTAAGGTGATGGTTTTCTTGTCAAGCTTAAAGGAATATGTGTTCTTCCTATCATCATGTACAACCTCCCTATCATATTACCATGGCTTTCCTAATAATAAATTGCAAGCATCCATAGGAATTATGTCACAAACAACCTCATCTACATACCTCTTCCCTAAGGAGATGGCACTTTGACTTGCTTTGTACCTTGAATCGTGTCTCTATTGCTCAACCATTGCAACTTGTAAGGCTTAGAGTGGTCAAGTTTAGGAAGGCTTAGCTTTTCAACTAAAGTGGTGGAAGCCACATTTATGCAACTTCTATTATCAACAATTATCGAACACATTTTCCCCTTGATGGTGCATCTAGTGTGGAAAAGATTATCTCTTTGTTCCTCTTGCACATTCACTTGCATATGCAAGACTCTCTTGAGTACAAGTAAGTCTCCACAATCGGCCTCTTCAACTACTTCATCCTCACTTTCTTCATCTTCATTGTCGGACACACCATCTTTCTCTTGGAAAGCTTCTTCAATCTCTTCAATTTCTTTCAAGGTCATCACTCTTTGGTTTGGACAATTGACTTGAAAATGTCCATACCCTTGGCAATTAAAGCATTTCTTTCTTCTCATATCCACCTTAGGTAACTCTTCCCTCACAAACTTGGGCTTCTCCTTGCTTGTTTCAACTACTTTATCTCTACCAAAACCTTTTAGAGAAGTGTAAGGCTTGGTGTAAGATGTGGAACTCTTGTGAAAAGTGCTCTCTTTGAAGAATCTCTTTGGGGTAGTAAGCTTGGAGGCTTTTAATTGCCTTTCTACCTTCGTGGATAACTGACACACATCAGTAAAGGAGTTGTAAGGTTGCAATTCAACTTTGTGAGCTACCTCTTTATTTAAACCTCCCAAAAATCTTGCAATTGTAAGCGCCTTCTCTTCAGGAATATCACTTCTCATTATTAGCCCTTCAAATTTTCAAATATAATCTTCAACCTTTTTATTCCCTTATTTCAAATTATGTAATTTGAGATATAGGTCTTGCTTATGATTTTTGGGCAAAACCTTTTCTTCAAATTCCTTTTCAATTTCTCCAGTGATTGTATCTTTGTTTTCCCTTCCATTTCCTTTTTCTTCTTTGTGTTCTCCTACCATAACGAGGCATAATCCTTAAACTTAAGGATAGCCACTTTGCATTTCTTCACATCATCATAGCCCTTGAACTCAAAAATCCTTTCTATCACATACATCCAATCAATGAAAGCATTTGGATCATTACTCCCATTGAATTCGGGTATGTCTACCCTTAGTCCCCTATCATCATCATTAACTCTTCTTTTCCTCCCATGTAATTCAGCTCCACTAAAGGCTTCACTACTATTTTCAATTTCAATCTCATGGGGGGGTGTTTCTATGGTGGTTCTTTAGTGATAGTGGGCTGGTTTTCTTTGATCAAAGGTTTGAGGTGTTTGAGTTTGGTGGATAGGTGGAGGATGTGGAGGTGTTTGGGTTTGGTTTTGCATAAGCTTGAATATTTCATTTGACATGTTTGTCAGCAAACTTATCAAGGTGTGTAATCTCATATTTAAATCATGTCTAAGTTCATCAAACTCATTTTGGATTCTTCTATTGGCTAATTTTCATAGTAGAGGTGGTGAAGAGGATTGACTTCTTTCTGATATTTTGGAAGAATCAAGCTAATTTGGGATGGAAATGCTTGCTGTGAACAGCGTTTTGAGAATAGCGTTATGAATAGTAGAGGGTGAATAGTGATTGGGAATAGTGTTTTGGAATAGTGGAAAGTGAATAGTTATGGTAATAAGATTTAGTTGGGATGGTATGAGGCTAACTAAATTAAATAGTGTCAAGTTAGAAGTGTAGGGATTATTGTAATGGAGTTGATATTAGTGAAGTGAGGTGTCAAATGGTTGAGGGTTTGGGTTAGTAATGAGGTGTCAAGATGTTGTGGGGTTAAAGTGTAGGAGGCTTGGAAGGAAAAACAAAAAATAATGAAATTCTTATAATAACAATAACTATTCATCTTCTTCTCCCCTTGCAATTTTCGGAAATCACCATTAATGAACCTCAAAATTTTCATGCAACTTACACATACAACATGTAAATACTCCAAAATTTCACTCCAATCTTCCACAACCTATGCTCTGATACCAGATGTTATATTTTGGCATGTATTAGCCATTAAAATGGAGTGAAAAGTAGCACCTCTAAACACAATTTTGGGATTCCTATTTTACCCCTCTAATTGGCTTCAATTCAATGCTAAAACAATACAACACAATCTCCAAAACAACATACTAACATAAGACCTCAATTGAATATCACCAACTACGTATCCTCAATTAACAAAAATCTTCATTCAAGGTAACTTCACATTCAAGAACATGAAACTTCAAGAGCAGGAAATGACTTACAAGGATAGATTGCCAAGGATAGAACTTTAAGCATAAAGGAAACAAATTCCACCAACTTGACAGTTTTCCATCACCAATCTTTTTGGCATGAAATTTGATAAAGGAGGGCTTGAGAGTTTCCTCTCAACAGACACAAAGTGTTTCAAATATTATCATTCATCAAAAGTTGTCAAATTACAATGAGAATTAGCCTTTATACAATGCAGACCTTATATAAAAGACGGAATGAGAAAAATGCCCTTCAATTAACTTTTACAAGTAAAACAAAACAAAGGATAAAATTTGAAATCGGAATGTTTATGTCGCGGCAGTAAACAATTTGCACCGTAGTGCTGAGCTTCTGACTTAGAAACTTGGCAAGCAGAGATGAAGGGCCGCGGCATTAGTCATCTTATGCCAAGGCAGAAAACAAAAGTCATAAATTCTTGTGAAGGCAGAAACTTACCGTTGCTGCGTGGGGTATTTTGTGCTGTGGCGCTAAGCTTCTGTCTTGTGGCTGAAACTTACACAAAATAAAAGAATTTTTTCTATAAGTCTTACAACAAAAAATTACACAACAATTACATACAAATGACTACAAAGTAAAACAATATAAATCTATCAATAAAAGAAGGCTACATAATTCAATTTAAGTGTGACTCAATTGAATTATGTTGCATCCAATTGATGGACCTCCAAAGCTTGAATTGAATTGGACATTCATTGGGTTCGATTGGCACGCATGGACCGGACCTTGGATGGAATGGGATGCAAAGGCATTAGACACACTTGTTTGGGCCGAAAGGTGTGATGGTGCTAATGGAAATGCATCATAACCTCTTGCTATTAGCTTTTTAACTTGCCTTTATAATTCTTTGGACTCTTCCGAGTCACATATATATGCCTACTTGTTAGGTAAAGGAGCTCCAGGCACAAGGTCTATTTGATGTTGTATACCTCTCAATGGTGGCAAACTGGATGGAAGATCATAGGGAAACGTATCTTGGTACTCAATAAGTAATGGTTGTACCCTAAGATGCAATTCGACAATCTCATTCTTAAAACTCCCCATTTCAGTCACTAATAAGTCTAGGATTGGTTTGTGTTTCATGATTGCTCTTTCCACTTAACTACCACTCAAGAACATATTTTTCTTATGGTTACTTTCTTGTGGGTTTATTTTGTGGAGTTAGGATGGCTTAAGGGTTGCTAAGGTGATGGTCTTCTTATCCCACTTAAATGAGTATGTACCCTTTCTACCATCATTCACAACTTCTTTATCAAATTGTCATGGCCTTCCCAAAAGTAAATGATAAGCATCTATAGGAATTACATCGTACAAAAGTTTATCTACATACCTCTTTCTAATGGAAATAGAACTACCACTTGCTTTGTAACACGAACATTACTCCCATGACTAAGCCATTATAGTTTGTGAGGCTTAGCATGCTCAATGGTTGGTATTCGAGCTTCTCTACAAGTGTTGTAGAAGCCACATTAGTGCAACTCCCACTATCTATTATAACTGAACATACTTTACCTTGATAGTGCACCTTGTTTGGAACAAATTCTCCCTTCTCTTTGGAGTACTAACATATTGCCTTCATCCTCCTGTTCTAAAACTTCTTCCTCACTCTATATGTTCCTCTTCGTGTTCTTCCTATTGTTGTGATTCTTTTATCTCTTCAATCTCCTTGATAGGCATCACTCTTTTGTTCAGAAGATTGGCTTGGAAGTGTCTATAGCCTTGACATTTAAAGTATTTCTTGTTCTTAAGATCAACATTAGGCCTAGGAAAGCTTGTTCTCTCCCTTGAACTCTCAACTAGCTTGTCTTTCCCTTTATCTTTAGTGGAATCGAGTTTGTGTTATGGAAGTGGATTCTTGAAGTTCATGTTGGGTTTGAATGTGCTTTTTGGTGTGGCAAGTCTCATTGTTCTTTGTTTCTTCTCCACTTTAATTGCCAACTTGCAAACATCCTCAAAAGTGCAATAAGGTTACAATTCAACCATATATGCAATATTAGCATCCAACTCTCTAAGGAACCTAGCTATTATTTATTTCCGAGTTTCTAGAACATCACTCCTCATCGTCAACCTCTCAAACTCCCTTAAATAAGATTCCACACTTTTATCCGCTTGCTTCAAAGTATGGAGCTTCATGTATAGGTCTTGAACATGGTTTTCGGATAAGAACCTTCTTTTCATTAATTTCTCCCAAGACTTTACCTTATCTTTTCCCTCTCTATTTCTTTTCTTTCTCAAGTTCTCCCACTATAAAGAAGCATAATCCTTTAACTTCATATAGTTACCGTACATCTTTGTTGGTCTGAATATGCTTTGAATTCAAAAACTCTTTCAATGGCATTCAATCAATTAAGAAAGTCATCTAGATTTAAACTCCCTTCAAATTTGAGTATATTAACCTTTAAACCTTTATCATCATCCTGAAAATGTCTAGGTCTCCTCTCATTGACAACTTCATCACTAGAGTCACTAGCAATGCTTACTTCTTCATCTTCAAAGTGTTGGTTTTGTATGGGATGTGGCTCGAGTAGTGTTTGGGTTGTTCGGATGGTTGGTTGCTCAACTCTTCTTGACAAGATTAGTAAGTTTGTTCACCCTAGTGATTAAGGCTTCCACTTGCTCTTGTAAATGCCTTATATCTTGTTGATTTTGGTTGACCACTAGTTCTAAGGGATGTCACTACAAGAAACTTGACTTTTTACGACATTAGTTTACAACTTTTTTAAAAAATGCTGTAAAATAATATAATTTCAGCCAATGTTCTAAAAGGCGCTAGGCGCTCCTAGGGTGGCAGCCCGGGGCCTAAGGCCTAGGGGGCCTAGGCGGGGCCTAGAAAATTAGGCGGTGGTCAACGGGTCAACGGTCAAATATGTGTAAAATTAATGCAAATCCAGTAAATACATAAACATATAAGGAGCATTTAATCATACATATAATATACATGCTGAAAAATAGTCAAAAAATTGAAAAAAAAAAGATTACTAAGTTAAATACTAAGCTTACTAACCTTGTGTTAAGTAATATAGTTGATGAAGTTTGAAATAAATGTGAATTGTAGAAATTTTTTGGAAGAGAAAAATTAGGGCGTAGTATTCGGCAGAAAGGAGAAGAGGAATAGAAGAGAAAATGAAATGAATCTGTGATGGCTGGAATCGATTTTGTTAGAAATTAATTAGGCTCAAAACGACGTCGTTTTGACCTGTTTTTAAAATTTTAATAACACCCAAAACGACGTCGTTTTGGGCTGCATTAAAAATTTTAAAAAACAACCCGAAACGACGTGGTTTTGGCTGTTTTTGTTTTAAAAAAAAAAAATCCTTCTTCTTCTTCTCCGATCGACTCTGCTCTCTGCCCTCTATCACCTTTCTTCTTCCTCCGACCGCCTAAACCCGCCGCCTGGCTGCTTTTCCCGACGGTCCCTTGCCGCCTAGCGCCTTGCCGCCGCATAGGCCGATTTTTACATCACTGATTTCAGCACTTTGAATATTGTTATAGCGTTGAACATCGTAAGAAATTAAAAATACAAAATTTACGGCGTTTTATAAACGCTATAAAAAAATAAATAAAAAGAAATAAGATCACACTCTCTCACAGTTCGAGTGCAGGCTCATTCCCCTCTCTTTGTCTTTGTGACCTAGTTTCTCTTCTCCTCCACTTCTTAAATAGTCTATGTGGCTGTCGTCCTCATTCCCTTCGTGTTCCTCCTCTCGGAGTCAACAGAACTACCTCAGTAACCAGGCTGCACCGCCGATCTAAATGAAGAACTTCCAGTAGATGCTAGCCATTTCATGTTTAATGTTGCTATCGTGGCCCACTGGTTTGAAATCTCTAAGAAAGCTGGCTTAGAGTCAGGATCTGATGACCAACACCTCTTCATCAATGATCTCCAAGTTGGATCACACCAGTTCGGGATTTCCTCTGTTACCTTCTCCAGCAGCCGGTTATCTTTTGCTTTCCTTTCAACAAAACAAGAGTTCTCTTGCTACATGAGTGGTTCATTGGCATCAATTTCCTATTCAGGTAACTCGTTTCTTGAATCTTCGATAGCTTTTTTTTTGTTGAATTTGGTGTTCTTTCTACTTAGAAATTTGGGGATTTCTACTGTAATCAATTTTGGTTAGAGCTGTAATTTTTGGGCCAAAATGAAGGGGCACATGTAGCAATTGCAAATTTTTGGGGATTTCCCTTAGCCATTGCAAATTAGGGAACAAATGGGTCTCTAGCTACTGAAAGAGGGATAGATTAATATTAATTGTTTCTAGTAACGTCTAAAATTTTGGTGACGGGAACGGTGCATGAGGAAGGGTTTTTGTAGGCCAAGACTGCCATCAACTTTACAAGCTGTGGCAGAGAAGCCTTTGCTGCTTTATTTATTGAA
>JANLJB010028410.1:0-10842 GCA_026212285.1 Bursera cuneata | reverse complement strand
TATCTCGTTCAAATCCAAGTCTGGCATATAACAATTCTATCAACTGATTATATCGAGTATTACTTGAGATTGTCATTCCATTGACTGATCCACCAATGTATTTAAGATCACCATTTGTTTGTCTCCCAACGACCACCGTAACGAACAAGAAAGCAAACACCCTCCATGATCTTGTAAATCCAATGCAAAACTTTAGATTATACAAAAAAATAAAAAATAAAAATAAAAATAAAAATGGATGTGTGAATTACGGCAATTCTGGCAACAGAACCGTACGGTTATGGGATTCTGGCCTCAGAACCGTACGGTGTTGATTCAGTTCTAAAGTCAGAACCGTGCGGTTCTAGTGCGAGAAGCTACCAATGTTCTTGCCAGTTTTGCAGTAATCCTATCATTTTTTGGCAGCCATTCCGGCAACATCTAACACATTTCAAGCAAAACCCAAGCTTTCCAAAACATTTCAACTCAACACTCTCCACATTATTCAACATTTCAATTAACTGTTTTAAAACAMAAATTCAACAAAAAAAAAAAAAAAAGTAAATCATGTGGGAGAGAAGGAGTTCTTACCTACGTCACCAAAAATGTTGTCAGACGTTGCTGAAAATGTTATCGGAGAGAGCAGATATAGTAGTAAAAAATTTGATAGGAGAGACGGAGAGAGAGAGAGCGTGAGAGAGGGAGAGAGAGAGCGTGAGGTGTCTGAGACTCTGAGTAAGAGAATAGCAAAGTTAGAAATATATGTTATAAGGGTATATTTGTTTCTTTAACTTTTTTTTATAGGGGTTTGTAAGAAATTTATAAGATATGACAGTTTTGAAATTACCTTCTTAAATTGGGACATTTCCTATAATTCCCCTCAAAGGTTTCATCCTTACCTCTTCCTTCTTCGTTTATACATTTTTTTATTTTTTGTTCGTAAGGTTATTTTGGTAATTCACAATGAGACACCTAGGTAGGTGTTGCTGCTATAATAACATTTTAAGAGCACGTCACCCGTCACGCCCACTTCTTGGCTTAAAAGCAAGTACTCTCGACAATTACTTAACTGCCCTTCTCTAATCTTTTGGAATTCCCTTCTCTGCTCTTGATCTTTACTTGCCTTTTACCATAAGAAATAGAAAAACTTGTTTATTTAAATTTTATTGATTAATTAATTAGGATATTCTTAAGCCTTATTAGCAAATCACCAATCACTTAATTTTATATTATTAATTAATATTCTTATTCATATTCGTTTCCACTTTTTTGTTTATATTTCATGAAAAAAAATTATATTAGTAATCCACTTAATTGTATGAAATTTTTAAAGAGTTAACATATATTCTTAAGGATATTCCGATGTCCTACGATCATGTTGACAATGTTGAAAAAATATGATCAGCGATTAAAGTTATTTATTAAAGAAAATATTTCTTAACAATATCGAATTTTTTATTTGCTCTCTGAATGTATTAATCTCTTCAGTCCTATATATATAGATTACAATATCCAAAATGAGCAGCTAACTAGGTTTTGGAGATAAAAAACCTTAAATGATTATTAATATATTCATTAGTTTAAAGTTGTACTCATTTATATACGAATAATGCTCTATATGCACAACGTCTTATATACAAACTGATTTGACATCTAACGAGTGATAAGGTGAATACAAAAAAGTTAAAATAATAAATATTGATTTATTCATTTTACCAATTATTTGATATCTTGGTGTGCATCCCTTTAGGGCCATACTCCTTAGTGTAAAAACCAGTGATTAACCGGTCTGTATTACAAAACTTCCAGAGGTACGAAGCACAGGTCCTGTAAGATTAGTCGAGATACGCATAAACTGACCCAGATACTTATATTTCAAAAAAAAAGTTTATTTGATATATTGTCACTTTTTATATAAACTTTATATATATGATATTACTCTTTATATATAACTAATAATATTGAAACCACATTAAGGGACTAAGCTCTTAAATAGTACTCCTACTTAAATTCTGTTTCTTAATTGGGTAACAATTACAACTGGACGTTGATAGACATTTATTAATCTCCTTTTAAATAACTTTTTTTTTTTTTTTTGGGAAACTCGTTCTTGAATGAAGTGGTTATTATCTTAATTTATGTAACCTTAAACCAATGAGCCCTGCAGTGGGGGACCTATAATTACCACCTATTTTAGGCAACAAAATTTCGAAGCAAAGCATCCTACCAAGCAAACAGATATGTATAAGAAAGCAAGCAAGAAGTACGTATGAATATATATTTACTGAAATTTACATAGCTTAGTTAGAGTCTTTTGTAAGGAAAGGGGAGTGGATAAGATGAATCAAAATTGTGTAAGCTTTTAATTTTTTAATGTTTTCACGTGGATATGATCATCTTATTGCTATTAAACTCCTCATTAATTATGCTTTCTGAAAGAGATTAAGAAGACATATAATTAATTAAAATATTGACAGATAAATAGTGCTGATAAGCTATGATCATCATAATTTATTCGAGTCAAACCCAGTGTTCCAGGTTGGTAGAGTTAAGAGGCTAACAACCAAATTTTCTCTCGGATGCATTCGAGATTCGAGATTCGAGAATAGAAGTTTACCCTCTTAATTTAAGCCCACTTTTATAAATTATTTTGGCATCTCCTGCTATTATTTATTATATGCAGTTTAGCTTGTTCAATTTCTGATGATGTACAGTAAACTCACATGGAGAATAGTGCATTTTAGCATACATTAAGGGCTCGATTGCTTGCAATTCAATGCTCATATGAAAACAATAAATAATATATTATACATTAGCAGCATGGAAGCCTCCCCAATACGTTGAAATTTCAACAATATTTAGCTCTTTCTTTCTTGGGTTTCATCTTCACCTCAAAGTCCAAATTCTAGATAAATGTTATATATTATTATAAGCTACATGAAACTGACTCTTGATCAAGATGTGCTTTAATTTCAATGAACTGTGCTATTTGTCTTGTTTTCTGGGTTTGAACATCAAAACACTGCTTGAGCAAACTAATAAAACCAAGAGCTTATTGATTTAATTAGTAATTTTTTTTTATAATTCAAATTAGAAATGTTCTTGGTGTCATAAATAAATACTAAAATTAAGAAATTACACCAATATATATATATATATAGATATGGTAAACATAAAGGAGAATTTATATCTATTATTAGCATTAGATGTGCATGCAGTACGTTTTATGTTAGGTTAATGAAAATATATTTATGGATCATTGTTTCAACTTTCATATATAACTGGATAGATCATATACTAACATTAAGAATCTACTAAAAGTAAATAAGAATATGTGTATGTTGAAGATGGTAACATATCATATCCATGTTGGGATGTAGAGAGTACCCACATTTAGGTATGAAGAAACGTAAATGAAAGTGACACATGGCAGCTTCCTGGAGGAGAAAATATGCCAATTGAGTGCTACTTGGAGTTGAAAAAAAGATAAAAACAACAACAGCAGAGCAGTGGAGAGACTGAGAAGGAAAGAAAGCTAAAAGGAAATTAACTAACTGGGTGGTGCTAGTTGCATACTTGGAGAGGTTTGAAGAAAAGAATATTAATTGCAAAGTTAATTAGTATGGTGGCAGATACAACATTGAAGGAGTGCAATAAAAGGGGGCATGTTTAGTTGGGTAGGTCTGAGTTTTTATAGTGCTTTCAAGTCTTGTTGCTCTTTCCATTCTTTTCTTTGCTTTTGGTGCATACAACAACAAATTATATATCCGAAGAAAAGGAACCTCTATTTAATTCAGAGGCATTACAATATTTATCTTCTTTCATTGTATGAATCCAATGCAATAGGCAATGATGCTCTTGATGGTGAAATGGTGGTAAGGAAGGCGCTGTGCTTAGGTTAATTAACCCTTCCACCAACCTTCACTTCTCACCATTAAAGCCAGAGAGAGAAGAAGAGTAAATAGAGTCCTTTTCTTCCGTCCTTTTTCTTCTTTGCGTGTGAGTGTTTGGTGCCCTTCAATGCCAAGAAAAAAAGTCAGATTTGTTTTGCAGTGGTAGCTCTTTTTGTTTTTGCTGGTAATGGTCTGCTAGCTTGTTTCTTCCTGGCACTGAATGAAATATGGGTGGTTTTCTAAGGAAGAGAGGGTTCCAAGCACAAGCAGCTTTTCTTCTTCTAGCTCTCTTTTCTCTCCAAACGTTTGGGGTTGTTTCAGCAGGTTTAAATTACACCAGAAGGTACAGTGCTCAAGTTAGCAGCTTGAGACTTGAAAGGATTCAGAGGCACTTGAACAAGATTAACAAACCTCCTGTCATCACCATAGAGGTACATATACATATATATATGTGTGCATCTTAATGCAACATTAGGTATCTCTTTCATTATTTTGCTAACATATATGTATTTCTTCGTGATGTTCTCAGAGCCCAGATGGAGATATCATAGATTGTGTTCATAAAAGAAAACAACCAGCTCTAGATCATCCTCTTTTGAAAAACCACAAGATCCAGGTACAAAAGCTGTAACCAAATCCAAAACCATCTATGTCTCTTTTGATTCTTCATTTACTTATTAAGTACTGGTGTGGACTGTGGTGTTGTGATTATGGTAACGCAACAGAGAGTGCCATCGGCTATGCCTAGAACGAAAGGAGGAGAAGAGAAGTCAAGAGATTCAAAGAGCAACATAAATGCTCGTGCTCAAGGTGCATGGCAAATGTGGCACAGGAATGGGACAAGGTGTCCAAAGGGGACTGTTCCCATGCGGAGGAGCACAGTCCATGACGTGTTGAGAGCCAAGTCGTTGTTTGACTTCGGCAAAAAACAACAACGCTCCCTTTCTCATCCTGCTCGACGTGCCGATGCTCCCGACGTCGTCAGCGGCAATGGCCATGAGGTACACTTCTTCCTTTTTTCTTCTTTAAATAAACTTTATTTATTAGAAAAATAGAATAATATCATAGACTTTATTCTAAAGATATTTGTTCATATTTATTAAATATGTTTCTGCCAAAATTGAGTATTTTTCATTAATTAACAAAGAAGAAACCATATTAATAAAGAAAAAATAGGATTAATTTTAAGTTTTTTTTAATTAAATTTGTCAAATTTGTTATTCTATTTTCTAAAATAAAAAATTACTCCAAGAAAAATATACAAAACCCAAATCAAACCATTCATTATTCTACTGTAAGAGGGCCCACAAGATTAATTGCTAAGATTGCATATTATTACTGCGTGCCCACCAGTGGGATCCGTAAAATCGAACCATTGAATACGGTCCACAGTGTTTAAATGTTCTTGGGAATTGTGTTCCCACCTTCGAATTATCATTTCCACGATAAAATCTAATCCAAGTTCACGTTAATCAGCATGCAATCGCCTACACCGGATCATCGCAAGAGGTGTATGGGGCCAGGGCTACAATAAACGTATGGGACCCATCAATCCAAGTGGTCAACGAGTTTAGTCTTTCGCAGATTTGGGTTCTTTCGGGATCATTCGACGGCTCAGATCTCAACAGCATAGAAGCTGGATGGCAGGTACTTCTTCCAATTCCTGTCCCCGCATGCACTCTAACCAATACTTTTTTCCTTCTTCAAGAACATTAAATATCATAAACTATTACTATTTATTAGAAATTAGTGGGAAATTTCTAAAGTTTGGATTCTTCTACTAGTCAGGTCAGTCCGGAGCTTTATGGTGACAGCAGGCCAAGATTGTTCACTTATTGGACGGTAAGATCTCTCTTAGCCTAATCTTCATTTAATCTTAATTAATTACATATTAATGACTCATGAGCAAGTGCATGCATGTGCCCTGACCCTGAAACGGTGCATGAGGTCAAAGTCAAACCCTAGAAGTAGATAACATCGCAAATCTAATAGGAAAAATTTTAAAAATAACCTTATTTTAAAGGGTTGAGAATATATTTCCATTCATTGTAATCCAAAATTGTCCTTTGATGAGTACCTGGTTGATAACTTTGAAGCTAATTAACATTGGATAATTAAAACAAAAATAATTGGACAACACATGGGCACCAAGGGTTCATTATTGTTGCGGATTCTTAATCTTAAACCCATAATCATTTCTCATGAACTCATCTACTCATTATATATAATTATGCACCATTAAACCCTCATTAACATCACATATACTTATCATAAATTCTTTTACGATATTATTATATATTTATTTACTTTAATTGCCAATCTTTCAGAATTTGAATGCGGTTCATTATTTCTATGAGTAAATGCAAATTATTCAAGAAATTATTGAGTCCTAGGTTAACTATTTGAAGTGGAGCATTGATTGATATGCCAAAGAGTTTACTACTATATTGTTCTATCTATCTTAATGATTATTGTGAGATGCTCTTCATAATTTAATGATCAATCTGGTGGGTGGAATTTAATAGATTGATGACTATGTATTAAAATGAATAAAGAGTTGTCTCCCCATGTGATATATCAATGTGTGTTGCCAACAAGTAAGTACTTTTACATATCTGCAGAGCGATTCATATCAAGCTACAGGATGCTACAATCTTCTCTGCGCTGGATTCATACAAACAAATAGTAGAATAGCCATTGGAGCTGCCATTTCTCCGGTATCATCCTTTGATGGAAACCAATTTGACATAACCATCCTCATTTGGAAGGTAAACAATCACACAATAGCTGAATGTATATAATTCATAATTGGGTTAAGTCATGAACATTGCGAACCCAAGTTGATTTTCATGATTAATCTGATGAGTTTTCATGTTTTATGATCTACTCTTAATTAGGATCCAAAGCTTGGAAATTGGTGGATGGGTTTTGGTGATAACATGCTGGTCGGATACTGGCCAGCTGAGCTGTTTACACATCTAGCAGACCATGCCACCATGGTGGAGTGGGGTGGTGAGGTTGTGAACTCACGAGCCAATGGTCAGCACACCACTACCCAAATGGGTTCGGGCCACTTTGCTGAAGATGGGTTCCAAAAAGCGAGCTATTTCAGGAACCTGGAGATTGTGGATTCTGACAACAGCCTCAGCTCAGCCCAAGACATCTCAATTCTTGCGGAGAACACAAATTGTTACAACATCAAGAGCTCCTACAACAGTGAATGGGGCACACATTTTTACTATGGCGGGCCTGGAAGAAATCCACAATGCCCATGATCATGATCATCACCACCGACCTTCTCAAGATATAATTAATGTTAACATGGTTATCAAATTCTTTAATTGTGTAATTATGAAAAAAATTTATGCTATTTCCATTCTTGTTTTTGCTAATTCTACATTTTTGTTTTTGGTAGATGTGAGGAAGAAATGTGTAATATTATTCAAATAAGACAAGGGCATTGCATAAACAGGCATGGAAATAGCAAAAGCTTGGATAGTTATCTCTTAAATGCAAATTTTAAGTTAATTGTTGCATTGTTTTCCGCTCAATCCTCTCCTCAAATATGCGTTTTTATGACATCTAAATCGGAAGCTCTATGCGCAAAGTTTTTAGAAAGAGAAAAGTTAATTATATTTGTATGGACGTTTAAACCTTTAAAAAATTTAGATACGATAATTTTATATTTGGTTATTGATAATGTTTAACAGTATTTGAAGTTAAGTATTGAACATTCGACGAGTTATGTTGTCTAAAATTTTTAATGAGACTCGTTAGATCAAAATTATTGAAAATCATATATTTATCAGTTAGAAACGAAATCAAGTATTTCAATTTTGTTTTCCTAAAAATGTCGGATGATTTTGAAAGTTAGAGAAAAGTCATGTTTTGCGGTCCGCATGTATTAATGGTCACCGCCAATGAGGGTGCATATAATCTAAAAGCAAAGATTTCAAGGGCAAATCATTTGATATAAGAGTAGAACAGTTTTGTGGGGAAGTGATCAGATGGTGGAAAAGGAGAAAGAAATTAAGGCAGTTGGTTCGATGAACCACCATATTCAATGTCATTCAATGGAGGGTGTTGGGAGATGAGCCTTTGTAACACCAATGAAGAAAAGAAAATTGGTTTGTGTGTATACGTATATCAGTGTATGTAGAGATCAAATGTATATGCCCATGTCTTCGTTGCCATAAAGTGCAGAAATGAAGTAATCATTGAATATTCTCATCCAATTAGGATTATCTTTTGAGTTTAATTTGAACTTTATGTAAACGTATTTGACATATAAATTTAAGATTCATGTGTTTGATTTATTTTATTCTATTTTTTTTAATACTATCCACAACACACTTACATTTATTTTTTGTCCTTATAAAATTTAAATTAAAAAATAATATTATCAATATGGGAGGAACCAGATATTTAACCTAAAAGATTAGTATATTGAATGAAAAGACCAATTCTTTTTATAAATCTGAAATCTCACCTTACAACTATTCAACGTGAGACAACTTAGCAATCTTTGTAAAACATATAGTGTGTACTACGGTCAGTGCGATAATCACATATTAGGACATATATGAAGACCTAAAAGAATATGTATTTTCATTATTCAAATTATTAATCTACTTTGAAAATTGTATTTTTTATTACAAAATATTAAATATAACATAATTAATTTAACACAATGATACTATTTTTTTTTGACACAAATTTATATAAATTATGGGCTATTAGATCAACGAGTTGAGATTGAATTTGATATTTACCATTCCTAAGATACATTAATTATACTTATATATTCAATCTTAATCATTAAAAATATTTTGATCCAATACTCATAATTATATATATATATATAGATAGATATATATATATATATATATATATTAGCTTTCAGTCGTGTGTAGTATGCAAATAAAGCTGCACCACTTTTTTCATACAATTAACTAGCAAACACTATAGAAAGGTATCCTAATCAAAACTGACAGCTAAAAGTCTTTCTCGTGGGATTGTCAACTTTTACCTCTAAAAGATATTGAGTCTTCTCCTTCCGGTTGGCAAGAGCAAGTACTATCACAATCAAACCTCGTTGCATAGCTAGCCCCCAAGAATTTTAAGAGAAATATATGTAACGTCGAAGGACAAAGCACATGCTTTGACAGTTTGACTCATGGAGTAAAAAATTTACGCTCAAGTGATTGTAGTGCCTGAACTGCATTGTTATTGAATAGATGTCCGGATGGAGAGACGCATCTGAATCCGAAACTGATCAGATCATTAAACTTGGTCTTTGCATATGCTCTCAAGTTTCAATATGACCAGAGCCTGAGTAGAGTAATATTTAAACTTGAAGCAGCAATATATATATACAAGTCTCTTAATATATAATTAGAAGTAAAAATTTATTTCTAAATACTTGTAGTTGTAGAAAAGTCTAGAAAACTTTTATTAATATGACATTCGTAATGGTTAGTGTTGATAGGAAATTTTCTAAATTGCTGAGACATGAGTATTACATTCTTTTAATTAGCACGCATGGACCAATGGTTACCAATGTAGCAGATAATAGATTTCTCTTGGAAGCAAATAGGAGATGATCTATGTCGATGCTATGTATAATTTTCAAAGTAAAAGAAAGCTAATAATACAAGAATCTAGTCTTTACCAGCAGGCAGCAATATTTAAAAAAGCAACGAAAATTAGCAGCATGTGGTGGGACAAATAATGTGACAGTGTCTAATGACCAAGAATTTTCACACAAAATTAAGGCAGTCGCAGTACTTGTCACACAACCCATCGTTGTAGAATCCTTAGCATTCTATATAAACGAATGCCAATGCTCAAGAGAGATATGTCAACACACTCTCACATTAGTGAAAGAACTGTTTTATTTGTGAAAATTTGGCCAATTATGTCCAGGATAATCATTATTTTCCTCATCAGTTCATGCATTTTATTAGGGCCTCAATCTCTTTCTCATGCAGAAACGGATATACTGAAACAAGGTCAACAGCTCCATGACTGGGAGCTACTAAATTCAACAGGAGGAGTGTTCAGGTTGGGGTTCCTCAGCCTTGGCTCCGATTCTGCCATCTTGGGTGACTTTGCTCCTCGTTACATAGGGATATGGTTCAACAGAATACCATTATATCCTGTGTGGGTGGCCAACCCCGGCAATCCATTTCCTGATTCTTCTGGCGTTCTAAAATTGGACAGTGATGGCATTTTGAAGATTGCATACAAAGGAGGACGACCAATCGCTATAAGTTCCAATCAAGCAACGCGAACTTCAGGGAATAATATCCCAGCCACCCTACTAGATTCTGGAATCTTTGTGCTGAGAGAGGTTCTTCCTGATGGTATGGCTGGAAAAATTTTGTGGCAGAGTTTTGACCATCCGTCCAGCATGCTACTGCCTGAAATGAGACTAGGCATCAACCTGAAGACTGGACATGAATGGTATCTTTCTTCATGGTTAAGTAAAGAATTGCCTTCTCCAGGGGCATTCAGACTTGGCCTGAATCCTGACCTTTCAGGTGAATTGCTTGTCTGGCGGCGAGGAGAAGTTTATTGGAGAAGTGGGGTGTGGAAAAATGGGAGTTTCGAGCTGGCACCTCAGCTAACAAAGAGAGCTGGTGAGTATGAATTCAGGCTTGTTACCAACGAGAATGAAAGTTATTTCTCTTATTCTGTTAAAAACAAATCTATGATCCTGTCAAGGTGGGAGTTAGAGTCTTTGGGGGAAATCACTCAGTTCACTTTGGAAAGAAACAGAGTCTGGATATTTGAAACTATCAGCGCCTGCAACAGTACTGATTTTAACATTAATTACACTGCTGTTTGCTAAAACGAAAAGTCCTCAAAGTGCAGGAATGGTTCAGAATATTTTGTGCAGAGAAAAGGGTATATAGATAATGGAGAGTACGTGCAGGACACAAATACAAGCTTGGCTCTGAGTGATTGT
>JANLJB010028409.1:0-10838 GCA_026212285.1 Bursera cuneata | reverse complement strand
CTTATAGTATCCAAACCAACACAATAACAAAGAGACAAACTAATTAAAAGGACTCCTAATGACAAGGAAAGAACTAATATTTTTTTTTTCAGCAGCAAAGAATTAACTTACTTTATATATAACTAAACACAGGAATCACTTTTTTTTTATTGGCCTTCTTTTTTTTTTCTTTCAATTGGCCTTTTTTTTTTGTGATTCTGTGAACAGTGTCACCGGTGAACAGTGGTTTTAGTGAACAGTAATTTTGGTGAACAGTAATTTTGGTGAACAGTTTTTTTTTTTTTTGGAAAAAAAAAGATAAAGATAAAGAATTCAAGATAACGCAAACCTGATTTTAGAACCTAGGCTCTGATACCAAACTAATGCAAACCCCAAAAATAAATCTTGAAACCCAACACCCTTGAATGAAATTCAAGTCTCAAGAACCCTAAAAACAGATTTCTAACCCCGACCTGATGATTATAGGAATCAAGAATCGAAGGTATTGAATGGTTTTGAACGCCACAAGGAAGATCCCTTGATAAGTTCAATAGTTCTTGAAAGAACCAAAGAGAAAACAAACTCACGTTGTTTAATATTGAATTCACTCAAAAGATAATTAATAATTAATGTTTTTCTTGTCCTCTTATATAGGGCTTACAACCAAACCCTAAATAATTAGGAATAAGAAATCCTAATTTAATTAGGAAAACTAATTTTAAAATAATTAAAATATATGCCTAAGTGGCATTCCTAAATTAATTAGAAAAAACAAATAACAAATAAAACCCAAATAAACCTAAAAATATTTTAAACATCCCAAACAAATCAAACCCTAAAGAATTAAGTGTCTTTTTAATCCTCTTTTACAAGCCCATTAAGTGTCTCTGTAATCTTCTTAGCTCTCACCCTAGTAATAGGCCCAAATGAGTCCATGATTGCTTGTTGATTCTCATCACTTTATCTGTACGTTAATAAGAAACTACAGGTCAATCATAGACATTCAATATAGACCACCACTTGTCTTCTTTTTTGCTCCTAGCTTTATTCAACCACACACATGCTCTCCGGAGGACTTAGGACTATGAAAAATTTTATTATAATTTAAATCACCTATAATAAAGGTTAAGCTAAATTTCTATGCAATTCCTCTTTCAATATCTGCAGCCAAATAATTAGTGAGAAAGTCATCTTCAATTTTGTTACGAAGCCCAGTGTTGTTCAACCAATTTAAAATATCAATTTTATCTTTATATGAATATATGAATATAGTTTGTACATAAGATGGGGAGGCCGAAATAAGAAAACTAAATATTATAGTATTTATTACAATTTATCACTTAAAGAATTTAATAATTTTTTCGCAAGAAGCTCTCCAATTTATAAGGAAACTAGATAGGGAAAATTTTAGTAGAAATTAGGAACACTTCTCTCTTGTATTGAGAGTTTTAGGAGAAACGAGACCAGTTACACCTTTGCATCATATTGGGAAGAGGGTTTTACAACTTACAAGCAATATTATTGATGTTTTACTGATTCTTCATAATAATTCATATAGGAATAGTAGGGAGATGATGACCTCTCATTTTGCCACTCCCATCTAAACTTCGACAATATCTGCGAGAATCTTCGCAAATTGTTAATTAAAAAAAAAAAAAGATTATTTTATTTCCCTCGTTACAAATTAAAAAATAAATTGTGATTCATTCCAGTCATAGATCTGCTCATACCAACTTGATTGGAATGATTGAAATAAATAAATTAAGTCGCTGCAAAAATTGCCATTTTGCTTGATTAGCAGTAAAAACAAAGAGAAACAACTCCACTAGAGAAGCCAATTTGAACTATTACACAATGTTCCGCTGCAAAATTTTCCAAATTTATTACATTGTTAGCAAACGAAAGGGGTTTACAACTCAATTTCAGAGGCTAAATGGATAAGTAACATCCCTAACACTTTTGGCTATGTTACAAGGGACGAAAAGTACTCATGGAACTTCCAACACAAGGAAAAGATTTCTGATCAACCAGGTTAATAAGAAGAAAAATAAATGAAACCTACAGGCAACTGCACTTATGAACTTGGCTTGGTGGCTGCGACTGCATTCTTAATCCTATTCTCACTGATCTATCATCTGAATAAAGCTTTGCCGCCTTCAACAAGAAAACCAATTCACGTATAATCTATATGACTATCGGTTGATAAAATATGACGTCATTCACCTGAGGAACATATCTAAAACTTCAAGCACTGATCAACACTACACTTTGCAACCATGATCTCTGCTCATAATTAGCCTCAGTTAATTTTTGGCTTTACTCGTCTTGGTTTTAAAACAAAAATGAGAATACCAAGAACAACTAAGAAGGCAGGAATTGTTGTCATATCAAACACCACATGTACTTTCCTCTCTCTTGTGCAGTGGATCGGGTGCAGAAGGGCTATGGTAGCATTTACACGATCAACAAACCTGCAAGAGAAATGAAACACCTAAATAAGCCATACAATTTATTATTGTTCTTCGGGAAAAAATGAGAGAGGCAGGATAGCCCCCAAACAATAGATCAACTTCTAAGATTGCCAGTTTATTTTCAAATCCTTGTTCTCCATCTAAAGCGCGAACAATCAATCCCAACACCTTTGTTCAACTTAAATCAGCCTTGCTTAAATTGCTTGTGTCAATCAATTCCACCTAAACTTTTTCAATATCAACCTAATAGTCACAAAACTTACTGTTTTGATGCATCCTCCAAGGTATATAGCAGTCTCATGGCATCCACATAACGCAACTCTCCCGTAATAGTTGAAATCTGAAATTATAAAGAGATATTACCTAACTGTATAATTGAACTTTAATAATCAATAAAAAGAATATCAATGGACTATAATCTCAAAAGATAAGTAACAGCGTGCTCACTCTTCTCCACAAGCTAATTACGTAATTATACTTGTTCACCAGCTCACGCTCCTGAGACTGAAAGAGTTTAAAGGTCTTTTCAGCTGTTTTTGGTTAAGCCTCCAATAACAAAAAAAACCTCAGATCCAATAGCAGTATGGGAAGTATGATGAAATACAATCCAGAAGCAAATTTTTAGCGAATAAATAAATAAATAACAGGATAATTATTTCAATTTCAGCCTTGTTAAGTTGCAATGTATCTCCGTAAATGAATATAGGTGACAACCTTTTTCCTTTTTTTCTTTTGTTTCTGATGAGGAACATGAAACTAGTATTATTAGAAATAAATATGGGATAAAGTACAAAAGTAACCAAGTTGGGTCAGGGTGTTTTAAAAAATAATCAAACCCTAATTTTTTTTTTATTGCTAACCAACTCGGAACAACAGGCTGACAAGACGCCATTACAGGTTGGCTGGCGAGTGTGCGTCAGTGCCTATCAGCCCATTAGAAGCAATTTTTTAGCGCTTTTTCACCATACTTGGCTAGGCAATAAAAAAAGGCATTAAACCTGCTAAATATCAACAGCCCCTTTCTTTTGGTTATTTATTGCTATTTCTGAATAAATATAGATAAAAGATGGACGACTGCTACATAATAACAAAACAGAAAAGGTGAAAACATTAAAAAAAAAAAAGAACATGATTTTGGCAAATGCAGGTAGCCAGATATTTGATCACACTTTACTGCCCTAATTAGATCTAATGAGGACACGATCACTCCTGACCATGGTCTGATTTGTGGCATGTCGAAATTAGTTGCTCTTGTATGTATGTGTTATCTATATTGTCTTACTAGATACAAAAAGCAAACTAGAAGTTCACAGGGACATAAAAACACACTACCAATCTTGTCTTATACCTGAAAGGTACAAAAGGAAGTTTAAACTGAATAAATCTTTTGTTGGAACACTCTAGACATAAACTTGGTTCATGCAGACAACTAAATTCCAAAACCCACAGCCTAATTTTATGAATCACAATAAAATGATGTGGCCTGAGGAACTTCCAAATGCTTGCCTACTATATGATCATTGATGATACTGAACATGTATGTTTGTGTATGCCTAAAGTTTAAACATGTACGTTGTATATGCATGCATCTAACCTAAATTTTGGTATGTACAGATAGTTAACATGTATATAGATAATATTCTATATATTCAATTGTCAGTAGTACAAAGGATACTTGTATGCTCCAAGAGTAGTAGATGAATGGCTGAATTGACTACTTGTATTGATTCTTCAAGTGCTGTTATAATATAACTCCGAGCAATTGTATCCGACTGAAACTGTGATATCTGCCAGCCTTGAGAAGTGATGGAAAAAGGGTTGCTTCCAACCGACCATATCCAGTCCTCCAAAATTGCAAGCACCGAACCAGATTCAATTATTATCATGGATGAACATTGAACTACTAATACACAATTATTAAGTGCAATCTTCCAAGGTCACAAAAATGCAAAATCAGACAAGGGCAAGCAAATGAGCATACACATTCTTACTCATCACAAATTCTTAAAATATGTGATGAGCACCAGAGATTTTTAGATTTTTTTTTTTTTCAAAAACAAAAAGAAAAAAGCTTACACGATATTTACATTGGAAAGCTTACATGTATAGCAATAACATGGATGTATTGGATATCAGAAAGTTTTACAAGCATATATAAACTAAATCCTCCACTTGTAGTTTGTTAGTAGTTTTAGCAAGGCCATCCAATGTGACAACTAAAAGAGAACTTGTCTGGATTAGAAGATATGACTATCAAAGTTATATCAGATTGAATTTAAAATCATCTCAGATTTAATCTCGATACCAATTAAGCATAGCTCAAAATAAGATCTGACAAATTTGTGCACACGCTTTACACAACATTACAGAATTGATCCTCAAGGAAATCCTAGGCCATCAAATTGGTGTTTCTAATTCGAGGCAGGTGTATAAAAATAAAAATAAAAATAAAAAATATCAATTCAAGTAGGCTTCAAGGATCAATAACTTTCATGGGAAAAGAGTGCAAATATCTAGATTGCATTTAACCTTTCACACAATATATCAATAAAAGTGGAAATCATATTACTGGTACATAATTTTTTGTTGGAAAGTAAAATCAAATTGATTGATTCATATCTTTTATTTATGCTAGGATATTACATAGGTTTTATTGTAAATGATTCTTTTCCTTATTTGTTTTTATTTTTCTGTTTTTAGATCCTAGAATACTTGTATAAATTCCCATCGTGTATAATGAAATAAATGTGACAGAATTTATAAACCAAGAAGCCCACTCTCATGGTATCAGAGCCACTGGTTCAAAAGTTATTCTGTTCACTATTCTGTGGACAATTTTTTACCAGAAATCTACCAGAAGGATTGTCGGAAACCTACTGAAGTCTAGCCATCCTCGGATAGTGGATATAATGGTGATGTTGCCGGAATCTGAACTGTGCATGTCAGAAGGAGTTCATGTTGCCGGAATCTGGAGTTGACGTTGCCTAAATTTGATTTGCTTGAGTCAGAAGGAGTTGATGTTGTTGGAATCTGATCTATTTGCATCAAAAGATGCCGATTTATTGAAAGCTTGCCAAAGACAACCAGATGCGATAAAAGTTATCTAGATTTTTTAGAAGTCTCAATCAGAGTGTGTGATTTGGCTACTGTGGCTGGTTGTAAGTGGGGTTTTTTGTGGCCGACAAAGAGAGTTTGTCTTGTCTCCCTTATTTTTAGTTTTTGAATACTGCTGATTTGTTTTATTTGGAATGGATATGGAGAGTGTGTCATCTGTAGTAAACTCACCAGCTTCTAGGAGTACAAACCTCCAATCTTTAGATAGTCATGCTTCAAAGATAACGCAACATAGGTTAAATGGAAAGAATTTTTGGGAATGGTTCCAATCTAGGTAAACGAAAAATGAAGTACTTGACTAGAGGTATAACAAAACCCATGCATGCTAATGTTAACTATGAAGTCTGGGAAGTTGAAAATTCTATGGCTATGACTTGGCTTATAAATTCAATGAAGCCTAAGATAGGAAGAACTTTTTTGTACTATGAAACTGCCAAGAGGTTTGGGAGACAGTACAAAAGATTTATTCTGATTTGGATAATACATCTCAGTGATTTGAGATACGATTCAAAATTAGAATAACTCGACAAGGCAATATGAGTGTAACAGATTATGTTAATGTGTTAACTGTATTGTGGCAAGAAATGGATCGTTTCTATGAGATTGATGGGGAAACATCGAATGACAGTATAAAAGTACAAGAAAATGCTGGAAAAAGAAAGGGCGTTTGATCTTCTTCAAGGGCTTCATGCAAATTTGAATAAGGTCAGGGGTCGTATTCTTGGAACAAAACCTCTCATCTCTTTGGGATGCATTTGCTGATGTGAGACAAGAAGTGAGTCGGAAACATGTAATGCTCAATTCATCCATTGATCCTATCATTACTCATAGCTCTGCTCTTGCTAGGATTAAACAAGAGACCAATTCTAACAAGGATATGGTTTCTCGAGAAAAACCATGGTGTGAGAATTGCAATAAACCCTTTCATACAAGGGCCACATGTTGGAAGATTGATGCAAACCAGCAAATTGGAAACCACGAAATGAAAGGGAACAACCTCGATCTACATATACTACAAACAACAATATAAGCACCAAGCTCAATACAGGCACCCCCTTGGATTTATCTGCAGAACAAATAAAGTTGCTTCAACAAATCTTAGACCAAACAAATGCAGCCAAAGGAGGAGAAAACGGTTCAGTATCTCAGAATCGTATAGGGTCTATGGCACATATAAGTAAATCTCAAACAATCTTTTCTATCACACAAACTTACTGAGAATTGCTGGATAATAGATACTGAAGCATCAAATCACATGACTAGATCAATGAATGGACTGAAGAACTACACCAAATGTGATAACAATTTGAGTGTCTGTTGCTGATGGAAAAACTTCTCTAGTGGCTGGGAAAGGAAGAATTTCTTTGTCTACACTCACATTGCATTCAGCGTTACATGTTCCAAAGTTACATTGCAATTTATTATCAGTCAGTCAATTAACTAAAGACATGGATTGTGTTGTCACCTCTTTTCCCTCTCATTATATGTTTCAGGACCGATCCTCAGGTAAGACGATTAGCACTGTTAAGGAAATGGATGGTCTCTATTATATATCAAGAGATGACACTCCCACAACCAATAAGTCACGTAGTAAAACGTCTCTTTCTGTTATATCTCAAAATGATGTGGTACTGTGGCATAAGTAGTTAGGACATCATAGTATTCCTTACTTAAAGTCATTGTACCCAAATCTATTCATCAGTAAAGAGAATTTGTTTTCTTGTGAGTCATGTATACTTGTCAAACAGTCTCGCTCCCCATATCCATCTCATCCATATAAACCCTCAAGCTCATTTCACTTAATTCATAGTGATAGTTAGGGACCTGCAAGAGTCACAAGTTTAACTGGTACCAGGTGGTTTAAAACATTCATTGATGACCACACCAAGGTCAATTGGGTTTATTTGATGAAAGACAAATCTTACGTAAGCACCATTTTCAAAATTTTCACAAACTTGTCCTCAATGTTTTTCAATCATCCATTCACATTCTTAGTACCGATAACGGTTGAAAATATTTCACTCACCATTTTATCCCACTATCTCACTTCTCATAGTATATTTCATCAGAGCACTTGTGCATATTCTCTTCAACAAAATAGGGTTGCCAAAAGAAAAAACCAACACCTTCTTGAAGTTGCTCGTGCTCTAATGTATTTGAGCTCCATTCCTTATTGTTACTGGGGTGAAGCCATTCTTACAGCTTCTTATCTAATTAATAGGTTACTTTCCAAAGTCCTGAAATTCGATACACCTTTGAGTGCTCTGTTATCTCATTATCGTCATATCCGAATACTTAACACCTTGCCCCCAAAACTTTTCGGCTGCCTTGCTTATGTTCATAATCCTGACCCAAATCGTCATAAGTTACAACCTAAAGCATTAAAATGTAAGGATACAGATGGCTATTATCCATCTGCCAGGAAATTTTTTGTAACCTTAGATGTTTCTTTCTAAGAGGACCAGTCTTATTACTCCAAAGCATCTCTTTAGCGAAATCCTCACATGACTGACGAGCATCATTGGGATCCTACAATATCATTACCATTCTCTACCTAAACTCAGCTCTGAAACAAAATCTGTTCCTACAGTAGAACCCTTGGTCCATACGCAACCAAAAGAACACTCTGCACAGATAACTTTACCTGAACCTGAGTCGGTGACTAATGCAGGGGGAGAGAAATCTATTATAGTCTATTCCAAAAAACCCAAGCCAATTCCTCAAATCTGTCAGACATCTAAACCAGAAAAAGGTTCTAAAGATGTGGAAGAGAATGCCTTGGATCTTCCTATTGTTCTCAAGAAAGGGGTAAGGTCTCGCACCAAACATCCTATTTCTAGCTTTTCAACTTATTCTCGTTTATCATTGAGCTTTAGAGCCTTTACTATAGCAGTCGATGAAGTGAGGGTACCCAGAGATATTCAGGAAGCCTTAAAAGGTCTAAAATGGAGCATAGCAGTTCATAAAGAAATGAGGGCTTTGGTACACAATAAAACTTGGGATGTTATGGATTTACCAAGAAATAAGAAGACTGGAGAATGCAAATGGGTTTTTACCGTCAAGTATAAAGCTGACGGAAGCATCAAGAGATACAAAGGAAGGTTGGTAGCACAGGGCTTTATACAAGCCTATGGAATCGACTATGAAAAGACTTTTGCTCCGGTAGCAAAACTAGACTCTATACGAGTGTTATTGTTGATCACAGTGAAACTTGATTGGAAGCTTATACAACTTGATATAAAAAATGCTTTTTTGAATGATGAACTTGAGGAGGAGATATATATGAGGATGCCACCTGGATTTGAAGAGAAGGGTGAGATTGAGAGGGTTTACAGATTAAAGAAATCTCTATATGGTTTAAAGCAATCATCGAAAACATGGTTCACAAGGTTTAGTACCTATATGGTTTAACGCAATCATCGAAAACATGGTTCACAAGGTTTACTACAACTCTTACTAAACTAGGATATCAACAAAGTCATGCAGAATATACTTTGTTCATGAAAAATGGTCCTAGTGGTAAGAAATCAGTATTAATTGTGTATGTAGATGACATCATCATTACTGATGATAACAGTGTGGAGATTATGAACCTTAAACAACAGTTGGAGGTAGAATTTGAGGCAAAAAACCTAGGCACTATAAGATATTTTCTTGGCATGGAGATAGCAAGAAGCAAAGAAGGATATTTTATTTCTCAAAGAAAATATACTCTCGATCTTCTAAAAGAAATAGGAATTTTGGGATGCAAACTTGCTAGTACACCATTGGAGAGAAATTGGAAGTGTACGGATGATGATGTTTTAGTTGATAAAGGAGATACCAAAGGTTGGTAGGGAGATTGATCTATTTGTCTCTTACTCGACCTGATCTTGCTTATGCTATTAGTTTAGTAAGCCAATATATGCATTCTCCTACTAAAATGCATCTCAGTGCAGCTATACATATTATGAGATATTTAAAAGGGACACCTGGAAAGGGTTGTTATTTCGAAAACATGAAAGTAGAGGGATAATTGGTTTTGCTGATACATATTGGACAGGTTCACTTGATGATAGCTTGTTCTACTTCAGGTTTCTGTACAAAACTGTGGGGTAATTTGGTAACCTGGCAAAGCAAGAAACAGTCAGTTGTTGCATGAAGTAGTGTTGAGGCTGAGTTTAGGGCGATTGCTCATGGGATTTGCAAGCTGATTTAGCTAGAGAGAATTGTTGAGGACTTAAAAATGTCTGTAAAGAAACCTAATATTCATTATAGTGACAGTAAATCTTCTATTAATATTGTTCATAATCCAATTCAACATGATCGGATAAAGCATGTAAGAATAGATAGAAATTTTATCAAGAGAGATTGAAGAAGGAGACATTAGGTTGACCTATATCCCATCTCCAGACCAAACCAATGGTGAAGCCTCCTTTCGAGTCATTAACTTGCAAGCTAGGCATGACAGACATCTATCCACTAGCTTGAAGGGGGAGTGTTGCAAAGTAAAATCAAATTGAATGATTTCATATCTTTATTTATGCTAGATATTATATGGGTTTTATTGTAAATGATTCTTTTCCTTATTTGTTTTTATTTTTCTGTTTTTAGATCCTAGAAAAATTGAATAAATTCACATCGTGTATAATGAAATAAGTGTGAGAGAATTTATAAACCAAGAAGCCCACTGTTTCAATTATTTTTCAATCTAGTAGTTGATGAATTCTGATGGTCAAGTAAAACTACAAATGAACACAAGTAACCAATTACAAATTCTACTGGAGCATACCTCAATTGCAGTTTCATGGGCTTGACTATAGACAAGATGAAGGGGAAGTAAACCAGCCATATGTTCAGAAACAGCAGCTACTGCAGCACTTATGGGCCGTCTGAAAGAAGAGAAAAAAGAGAGTTAATAAATTCAGTTGTTTCCAACCAGGGCATCGTACAATGAGCAATGGTGTCATTGCCAACTGCTTTCTTAGGTAACATATTGATGGAAACTACTTCTTAATAACAATGCAATTCTACTAACATAAGAACAGCTACCAACCAAAACAACAATCTAGCAACGTTCAGGTAAAAAAATAAACAGAGCAGAAAAAAAGAACAATTCCCTGACTTTGGAGGGTCAGGTCCTCCCCTTAGTTTACCCAGATATTCTCTTCGATACCCTTCCCTACAATCCCCCCTTTATATATATCAACCTCCCCAGCTATATAACAAACTTCCCCTTTTGTAACTAACTCTCACACACTCCCCAATTGCTGACCCTTGCCTTGCTGTCCCTTG
>JANLJB010028408.1:0-10837 GCA_026212285.1 Bursera cuneata | reverse complement strand
CAATGTTTTATTTTCTTGTTAATAGCTTCCACTTATCCATTATAAAATCGTTTGTTATTATCAAATAATTCTTTAATAATTGATGTTTTATTATCAATTGTTAATGATTTTATGGAAGCCAAATAATGCCAATGATTTTATTCTTAATGATGAGTAGCCTCTTCTACAGCGTATTCCATCGACAATCATATGCTTAGCAGCTCTATACTTCAACTTTTTTTTATTGCCTGTTTGTCAACTGGTAGCTCATCTGTTGTCTGGTAAGCTAATATGGATCCATCCGGCTAGTGACTGGCTCACGGAATTCACTTTATTGACCACCTCTTCTGATTTGATACTTAGCTTTCCCAAATTCCTCTATTTACTTGTTTTTTTTAATAAAAATTATAATATTAAATTGTTCGTAGAAAATTACATTAAAAGACATTCAATTCTTCTTAAACTCTTCTTCATTCTCTTTTGTCATCAATGCTTAATTTCTTATATTCGCGGATGTATCTTAAATATCTATGACTTAAATCAAATTAGAACAATTATATTAATCCCTGAATAATATTTATTTATTAGATTAAAAAAATCACAAAATTAAATTTATTTTCTCTTTAAAACTTCTATCAACTACTTTTATTGATTAAAAAATAATCTAAAAAAGGAAAACAAACATAATAAAAATTAGCCAATGACCTGCATACATAGACAAAGAATATTTAAGAATCTTAAAATTCAACCTTAGCTTTTAATCAAGTAAAAATGACGAGGTAACTAGGATTAATAAGCTTTGATTTTTTATAAAATTATTTTGGGATTTTAAATGGGTGTATGAATTAAATTTTTAGCTTTCATTTTTAGAAGAGGGTGTAGTGAGAAAAAAAAGTGTCCCACCCTAATATCATTAAATAAGACATTATTATATGTAATTGTAATCTAATGCATGGTGCTGCTCTCTTGTACAAAGAATATCAAAAATCGACAAAAAAAATAGGACAAACACATAAATATAAAAGCTTAAAAATAATTAATTAAATAGTTTTTTGATTAAACATGAAAAAAAACTTCTTATTATTTGAAAAAATTATAGCAAATATCCAAAATCAGGAGGCTGATTGTGAAAATATCTAGAATCCCTAATATCTTGCATTCAGCTATCCAAACTCCCATGTAGAGACCAAATTGCCCTCATGTTAGGATTGATCGATCGGTCCTAATGACAGCCCTCATGTTAGGACCAATTAGTTCTAGGACTAGATCCATCGCTCCTAATACCCTCTCCTCACACATTTAAGCTCCTCTCTCTCATCAACTTTTGTGGTTTTTTTTTTTTTTTGCTATGAAATTTATTTGATTTAAATGTTTGCATGTTGTTGTTTGTATGTATGAGTATATTGTTGAATTTGGATGATTTGTATGTATAATTTTTTTGTATGAAGATAAAATGATTCGTTTTGATGGTTTGAGATTTGATTTAAATGTACATAGGGTAGCAGTTAGATTTGAATGTATATTAGTGTATTTAGAGTGTTGATAGAACCAAAAAAACTCGGAAACCCTTAGAAATGTCGGAAAAAACCCATAAATGCTGTCTGAAAAAAATCCAAAAATCCATATTCTAGTGAATTGTGCTCTTGTCATTGGGACCGATCAGTCCAACATGAGGGCAATTTAGTCTCTACAGAGAATTTGGATAGTTGATTGCAAGAAATTATAGGGTTTAGAAATTTTTACAAGCAGCCCCTAAATTTGGACATTTATGATCATTTCCCTTATTATTTTTGCCTCTCAAATACTCTAAAATATTAGCAAAAGAAATTATTGGTCATCGACAACACTCAGATACCTTTTTTGACAACCCTAAAGCTTCTGCTTTATATAGTCCAAAATATAGCTCAATTAAGCGTGCAAAACCCTTGATAGTTTATATTGAATACATCCCTTGATTGCTTTGCAAACGATGGAATCAGTAGGAGCAACAAAGCCTCATGTAGTATGCGTTCCATACCCTTCTCAAGGCCATGTTACTCCGTTAATGCAACTAGCCAAACTTTTTCACTCAAGAGGTTTCCATGTAACCTTTGTCAACACTGAGTTCAATCATAGACGTTTAATCCGCTCCAGAGGACCAGACTCTGTTAAGGGTCTACCGGATTTCCGGTTCGAAAGCATACCTGATGGATTACCCCCATCTGATCGTGATGCAACACAAGATGTTCCAAAGTTATGTGATTCTACAAGAAAAACTTGCTTGGCTCCCTTCCTGGCGCTGCTAGCTAAGTTGAATTCATCACCAGAAGTGCCCCCAGTTACTTGCATAGTTTCTGATGGAGTCATGAGCTTTGCTATTAAGGCTGGGGAAATACTAGGCATACCGGAGATTCAATTCTGGACTGCCTCGGCCTGCGGTTTCATGGGATATTTGCAATATAGTGAACTTGTTAAAAGAGGCATTGTTCCTTTCGAAGGTAAATTTTCTATCAATTTTTGTAAATTTTGTCTTCTTTCAATCAACAAACTAGAATTAGAAACTTTTATATTCATTCTTCACTATTTTGGTTTCTCTATCAGTAAATATATGTATTTTTTCCAATTAGACCAGGTTAGCTTCTTAAAAGAGTTTACACAAAGAAATAAAAGTAAAAATATTAATTAGTCTTCTATAAAAGTAAATAAACCGATTCACTTTCATTTCTAATCTCAATTTCAAGTAGCTGTATCCGTCTAAAAACTAAACTTCGAATATTCTGTATTCTGTATAATTAATGTATATTTAAATTGATATTAGAATTTCGTGGTTGTCTTATTTATTTATTTATTTTTTGTTTTATAAATGATGTTCCGTGTACAATTAGCTAGGATATGAGTATAATAAGTTTGGTAATCCTGAGTTGTCAATGCACCAAAAAAAAAAAAAAAAAAAAAGAAAAAGAAAAAAGAAAAAATCAAACACTAATAGTTGTTAACAACTTCTACCAACTTTAAANTATAATAAGTTTGGTAATCCTGAGTTGTCAATGCACCAAAAAAAAAAAAAAAAAAGAAAAAGAAAAAAGAAAAAATCAAACACTAATAGTTGTTAACAACTTCTACCAACTTTAAATAGTTTTGAGAGCAACACTGTCATGGATTTAAACAACCAATTTCTCTGAATTAAATAATAAATATAGCTTACGCATGAAAAAAATTGTCCGCAAAAGTACATTTTAAGTATCTGAACTACTGTAGGAGACAAGTTGATCGTACTGTTTTTGTTATAATATTGGATAATTTATATAGAAAGATTCTTGGGGTCGCGAGAGCATGATATTTATTCTTTTACCGACACCATATTTGTCCAATTTTAAAGGGTAAACCAATAATTGTGGTCCAGATAATAAATTCCTCACTGATGGCACTCTAGAAGCACCGATTGATTGGGTACCAGGCATGAGCAACATTCGGTTCAAGGACTTGCCAAGCTTTGCCAGAACCACTGATGCTAACGAGACCATGTTTGATTTCATGGGATCAGAGGCGCAAAACTGCTTGAAATCATCTGCCATCGTATTAAACACCTTCGATGAACTTGAACATGAAGTGCTAGAGGCTATTGTGTCCAAATTCCCTAATATTTACACAATAGGTCCCCTTCCTTTGCTTTCTAGGCACATCCCGGAAGGCAACTTCAAGTCATTTCGATCCAGCTTGTGGAAGGAAGACTCAGAATGCCTTAAATGGCTGGACAAAAGAGAACCCAATTCAGTTGTGTACGTGAACTATGGTAGTGTGACTGTGATGACAGACCAGCACTTAAAAGAATTTGCTTGGGGACTAGCCAATAGCAAGCATCCATTTTTGTGGATAGTGAGGCCTGATGTGGTGATGGGTGATTCCGCAATCTTACCAGACGAATTCTTCGAAGAGGTCAGAGATAGAGGATTGATAACAAGTTGGTGCCCACAAGACCAAGTGCTGTCACATCCATCAGTTGCTGTTTTTCTAACGCATTGTGGCTGGAATTCTACCATAGAAAGCATATGTGGGGGTGTGCCTGTCATCTGCTGGCCATTCTTTGCTGAGCAACAAACTAATTGTCGATATGCATGCACAACTTGGGGCATTGGCATGGAAGTCAATCATGATGTGAGGCGTGGTGACATTGAAACTCTTGTTAAAGAAATGGTGGAAGGGAATAAAGGAAAGCAGATGAAGGAGAGGGCTATGAAATGGAGAGAGAAAGCAGAAGCAGCAACAGATATTGGAGGAGCTTCTTATAATAATTTTGATCAATTGATTGAGGCAGCTCTCCATCGTACCAACTAAAAAAGACAATAACACTTCCTATTCCTCAATAAACGGCCGACAGAAGCTTTTCCTTGTCGAATTTAAATTCTCTATATGTGTTTCTTGCAATTTCAAAAACTCTGAGATAAGTTGTTCTATAATAATGTGACTTTTGCTGCCATAAAATGAAAATTTATGAAATGAATATCAACTAGTCATAAAATAATTACTTTCCAATTAGCTTTAATCGATTTCCTTTTCATCCCTCCCTAGTACCACCAACCCACTTTACTGGTTTGCCTATTATTAGGAGAATAAAAGTGCTACATAGCGAAGGCCTGTTTGCTCAAGACTTTTTGGGGGTGTAAAAGTTAAATGGTTTATTTGTTTTCTTTGAAGGCAAAAGAAGGCAAATATTTTTATAGAGTGAAAATAATTGAATATAAATGATGTGGTAATGTTTTATTTCTCAAGTCTTTTTCAATCTTTTAAATCGGATGAGACACCATCTTGGCTTTAATTAAGAGCTATTAGATTCTATTGGTTTTATAGAGTTTTTTTTTTAATCTATAAAATTATTTATACTTTTGGATGAAAAAATAAAATCTATTTAATTATTTATAAACTCTTCTTAAATGGTAACCAAATGAAATAAAAGAATTCTAAAATTTTTTGATATTAAAAAATACTTTTTCGACTAGTAAATAAGTCAAAGTAAATGGGCTCTAAACTTATAATTTGACTCACAAATTTGGGTCAATAATAGAATATTATTATTATAATTACTCTTTATTCACTACAAAATATTAATTATATCTTTAGGACAGCCAAGACATAGAAGATTTTGAGAGAAATAATAATTTAATATACAGTTTGTAGATTTTCTTTATGCTCCCCATTCTATTTTGCGTTACATTTATACATATAGAAAGCGACAGTTGATCGAGTTCCAAAATAGAAAGTAACTAGTGTACTTTGGAGTCTTGATCAGCTCTTTTCTTTTCCGAACAAAGTATTACTATTTATGATTTGCATGTACTCATAAGAGTCGTAATAAAGCATAAGTGAAGCAACTAACAATAGTAAACTATATGATTATTATCAGGGTGGAATCACGTGAGGTCATGTATTATCAGGGTGGACTCACGTGAGGTCATGTAGGGTCAAGTGACCCCACTTAGCTTTTATTTGCACTTACCTCCTCTGTTTCATATTATAACACTTAGACCCTTTATAATCATTATTTTTCTTTTGATCTTCCTTCTTAATTTTTTTGTTTAACATTTGGCTCTGCACAACTTTCCAGACTATGTGTTTTGAGATTTTTTTTATAAATCCATTTTTCTTCAAAAATGTTTCACCTCTTTCCTCTTTTTTAAATTATATAATAATTAATTAATATCAAATATTTTTAATTTACAAAAAAGACGTCATTGCTTTATATAAATAAATTACTTTCTTCCATATGCCTCCATCGCCATCAAACCCAGCAAGCGTCCATTCTACCTCTTTTCTACAAAACATTAATGTTTGTGTTTGGAATGAGAAAATCTCTATAACTGACAGGTTCGTTCATAATCTCCTATGTTTTGAAAGAAAATGGAAGCAGATTCTACCAAATGTTTGGTTATCATCAAATTAATTACAATGTTCTTTTATTTTTGAAGATATGATATTCTATTTGCATGTAGATGACTCATGAGTAAGACATAATGTTCAAAAAATCATTGTTAAAATTTTAAAACATAATATGTTTCTTCTAAAGTTTATTAAAGCCAAAACTTTTGATCTATATTCTATTGACCCACTTACCATATATGAAAGTCAATAACAAAAAGTAGTCGTAGAAAAAAATTTAATCTTACTGAAAAAAATATGATGAAGAAAAAAAAAAGACTAAACCTTTAGAATTAATTTTCTTTTGTTGTTTTGATTTATAACATTAGAATTAGTTTACGCCATTCGAACTATATGTAACTTCAATTAATGAATATGAGATTAAACAGTAATATACAATTGAAATTAATGGGCTAACTAGCTCAATTTACAATAATGATCTCATCATCTCAACAAGAGGAAAATATTGGTGATTTAAAAAGAAATGTGGATGCTGATTAGCGAGATCTTCCTATGGATCCTAGTTTACGTTCTTGAATTTTAGATTATGATTCTAATGTTTAAGATCAAATCCAAAGAGTATATTTGAAAAGGGGTTCTCGTCAACCTAAAGGTCATGAGTTTCATTTTAGAGATTTTGATAGATTCTCTAAAAGATTTGTTGTTTCTTGGTTTGGTGAATTTGATTAATAGTTAAAATATAGGATAGCGAAAGACGCGAAAAAAGTAGGATTTTGTCTTTATTGCTATCTTTTAAGATTAGATGTTGATAATAAAGGGGTAGTGATCACTTTGTTGGTCAAAAGTTTTCAAATTAAAAAAAGAAAGAAATATTGAATGTTCATGTCAGAAGTACTGCTCATAATCAAGCTCGAAGAATGCGTGAAATCATTATTAAATCAACCTTTGACCCTCTAAATTTTATTCCTGGGTCCGCCCCTGATTATTATTATAACTTTTTCACTGTATTTAAATAAAAATATTAAATTTTTTTTTTTTTGATAATTTTATTGAAATTCTGGGGGGGTTCGGGTTGAATACGTATAATTAATTACGGAAGTTTAAAACTACGACAAATAAAAATACGTTAATGTAAATCGCATTCAATCAGATAAGATCAATCAACCATATCATTGAATCCATCAACAAATAAAAAATCTGCAGAAATAAACAAACAATAAACACAACAAGATTTGTTGACGAAGAGAAACCTCAACGAGGAAAAACCCTCCGGGCATAGAGCGCAACCATAAATCCACTAAGAAAGAGAAGGCTTACAACCAGTGATTTATGACCCAGACAACTCCCATGACTGACTCCAACAATCCTGATGTAGAATCCGAAGAACTCTCCAGATAGTACTAGAATCAAAACCTCTGAATCTTCTCTTCTTGTGAATGTCCATATAAACTCATCCAACCCAGCCGGAACTCCAAGCTGCAGCTCCAACTCCTCCAAAACTCTGAGAACTTGGAAGCAATCTAGAACATCTAGATATAAGGAAATTGAATGATTTGGATTGAGATACGAAAATGGGATTCAGATTTGAAAAGTGTTTGGTAAATATTCTCTCATGAAGAAGAAACCCATTTTGATCTCACAAAACTCTTCCCAAAGTGTTTGGATGATTTTCAATTCTAGTTAGAGAAAGAAACAAATCAAAGAGAATGATTCAAGTAAAGAAGATGAAGAACCCACTCATTTCCCTTTGAAATCCATCACCTATATCTCCCTTAATATGCTCTTTAAAACCCTTGAAAAGATACGTGAAGATATGTGTGTTTGAAGAGGTTGGAATTTGAAACTGAAATGATCTGATATTTATAGAAAAAGAGTCTCGCTCGAGCAGCCATCATATGCTCATCATACGAAACAAGACAGATAGAAAAATAAGGCTTGAGAACCTTACTGTCCATTTTCGCTCGAGTAAGGATCATACGAGAATGGGCAGAGGGAAGAATGAAGCCTGAGGAGCTTACTGCTCGTTTTTGCTCGAGCAGCATCATACGTCCATCATACGAAACAAGACAGAAAGCAATTCTTCACTCCACAACCAGAATTTAAGCTGCTACTCACTTCAACACAAACCATTACAATTTGACACTTATCAAATATAACATTATAGACATATTTTGACATGCAAATTGTCAACCATCAAAAATCAAACCTAACAATCTCCCCCTTTGACAATTTCATGACAAAACAACAACTTAGACATAGACTCATCATGTTTTACAAATCAGAAAAACAAAATATGATTAACAATTAACACAATTACATGAATAAAAAACAAATAGACAAGAGACTGACATTTCTTCATTAGCACAGGTGAAATCCTGCAAAATAACAAATTTCAAAACACCAAGTGAAACTGCAGGTGATCATGTCAAATATCCAAATGTAAAAACAACTTCTCAGTTTCTGAAAGAGTCATAGATATTTATCAATAATAATTAACAGAATTGAAACCACAGAAAACCAGTTTCAATCATTCAGTTCAACAATGAATATCTAAAACAAATGTAATAATTAAAACTCCCCCTAAACAAACAAACTCCCCCTAACAATTAAAACTCCTAAAGTTAGAACAAAAATCCTTAACTCCCACTAAGTCTCCTAACTCCCCCTAAGTCGACACAACTACTCCCCCTTTTTGGCATGAAATGGACAAAGTCTAGTCATCAACATCTAAATCCTCAGCAACAATATCATCAGCAGTAGCATGAATATTCAACAAATGATATGTGACATATCTAATTAAATCACCATTCATCATGCAATACTAGTGCACCAAATGCATGAATGTCATCTTTACCAACAAAACCACAACAATTTAATTATAAAAACATACAACAAAAATTGCTCAGAAAACCACAATTTATGTTATAAGAATAAAACAATGAAGCTGCAGAAAACAAGAAAAAACATACAGCACAAATGATGAAGACACAAAGACCAGTCTTATGATCAATTGACATGACAGGTAACTAAATTGAATTGATGCAAATTTCAGAACATGGTAGTTTCAGCAAGCAACTTTTTATACCACAATGTCATCAGTGAGAAAATGTTAATTCTCCTCTAAAAATGTTGACAAATGACAATCACAATAAACACAAAATATAATTTCATCAACTTTATCAATTTCATCTCAGTAACTTCGATACTATAATACAGCAAAATCATCCACTCTAACTCAAGAAGGCATTACACTTCATCTCAACATCTCATTCATCTCATATCAACATCTGTTTATCACAAGTAAAATCCAATCATAGAATCCACTAGAACAGACTAAATATCACCAACAAACTCAGTTGAGAATGCACAAAGCAACATCAACAAAATATCCATTGAACAAATTAGTTTATCATAAAACCAAACTTTGAATTACACAGAAGACCATAATTCAAGTTGTGAAAATAACCATCTAGCAAAAAGCTCACAATGAGAAACAAGACCCAAAAGAAATCAAACAAATATCAGCTCAAAAGCAGTGGATTCACTTAAAATCAACATCAAGAAGAAAAACATGTTGGTAATCATGAGTTTTCAATAGCAAGTGAATACACATGACAAGAATAAACAACATTCATGCAAAAATGATGATAACCAACTAAACCCACAACTTTAACAACAAAAAACACCATAGAAACTGGGCAACCACTCCCTTGCAACTCAATTACACAGCAACCCATACACAGGGAACAATTGGACAACCAAAATATACTATACCACAAAGTACTCGGAAAACTGCATAGAGAGTGGAAGTATGAATAGTCCTAGTAAAATTTGTGAACCACAAAACGAATAATGAGAAAAAATATAGGAAACCTCAACAATAGAGACCTACGATCACCAACAAAACATCATCATCAAACCTCAACAACTGGAAAAGAGAAACAGGGCCTATAGGGCATCTTTATCATGAAAACAAGACTATAAGAAGCAAAACACACGTTATAACAGGTCCTATTGAAACATAAATGAAAAGCAACAGAACAGTTAAAAGTAAGCATGAACTTTAGAGCAAGATGACTGAGAGCACATTCTCGCATGACATAAACAAGCGCAAGACAATCCTAGGATAGACGAAACTTGATGAAAGAAAAATAATCGAAAGAAGAAGACAAGGAAGAAAGAAAAATCAGGCAAGAATAACAATGGGTATTGCGACACAGGCCATCAATCGAAGGCGTTCATAAGAAATTGTTGCGAGAATGATGAAAAATAAGATATTTTACCTTGAAAAAGCAGAAAATCGGTCGTCATTGGCAAATCAAAGGAGTCAAATTGAGGTAAGGAAGATAGACAATGAGAAACAGTGAGAAGTGAGAGTGAGTAACTGTCGCGATTCAGCCCTAATAATTTAAGGATTTTTATGTTTCACTCGAACGAGCATCAAATGAGCATCGAATGAAATTTGATAGAGAGACAAGGGAACTCTCGAGTCGGTTTCACTCAAATGAGCATCAAACGAAGGACGAACAAAAATTGACAGAGACTGAATTTACACTAACTCAAAACAAAGTGAAGAAATTCTAAAGCAACACTTCCACCAGAGTGAACAATAACAGAGATATGACTCAATAAACTTCCTCTTTTTGTGAAACAACATAACAAGGATAAACATTAATGGAATAATATATCAAATTTCATAAAATCATTCAAATGACATACAATGTATATTGATGTGTTTGCGTGTTAGTGAAATTCCAAAATCAATGTCATGTGGCTTAAGATCTTAAATTTGTGATGTAAACCAAGCCTTGGAATATGAAACCATTTATGTATCAACACAAAGATTCAAAGAATGGTAGTAAAACCCAATGCCACTAGGACCTAAACACAATTTGAAATGAATCTTCCTTTCTTTCATCATTTTTCTTTTTGCTGTCAGCTGCAAAGATTTTCTTTGTTTCTCCCCCTCACAATGTGCATTCAAGATAAGCACATTGGTCACGCT
>JANLJB010028407.1:0-10836 GCA_026212285.1 Bursera cuneata | reverse complement strand
CTCTCTCTCTCTGTGTGTATTGCCCTGTAACGACCTACCTCGCTTTCTCCAAGAGAGATGTTTTGCTTAGCTGGAAGTTCAAGCGTTTCGTTATTTTTGGGGTATATTCCTTTGACTCCTCATAGGTTTAGGAAATAACTCTAACCTCCCTTAAAGTTCTTAACTTTTTTTAGATGACAAATTTCCGTTTTTACCCATATAAGATTGTAAAATAGTGTGTAGTTGGATTTGAATTCATTTTAATGAGGAGAGAAGTGAACCAATAACAATTTAGTTCATTGAATCCTTGGCAAGATATAGATCGTCAATTAATTCCAGAAGAAATCCTATCACTTCATATCAAAGAATTCTTCCTACAATAAATAAAAAATCGAATATAGTTCACTTCAATTCTAATTAATTTGAACACGTGTACGGAAATATTAAACCTTACTAGTCATTATCAATTGAATGGATTAAATTCCCTCAATCAAGACCCAAAAACCCAAAAGTAGGGAAAGTTGCCTAAATAGCCTCCTGGAGGGGTTCAAAATGAAAAATAACTTCCATCCATAATTCTCTTTAATAATAGCTATTTACTATAGTAACTTTTATCATAGTCAAAAATGCCCCCAACTACTATAAAAATAGGTTTTTCTTATTAGGTTATGATGAATTAAGTTTGATTGTGTTGAATAGTTGAGATTGTATTAATTAGCTTGAAATTGAGTTTTTTTGAATGGTTTTTTTAAGTTTGAAGTTGGGTTTTATTGATTTGAAAGTTTAGTTGTGTTGAATAATGTAATTTAGAAACATAACGCTTCGATGTTAAAGATGATTTATAAAATTTTAGGATCGTGACAGTGTAGATGGTGATCCACGATTCGACCGTGAGGCCCTATACAAACCTTCATAGTCAGATCATGGATCCCTCAATGACCAATATATTCATCACGATGGATCGTAAATCACCACTAAGACAATCACGGTCGAAGACAAGACCTTCACGATCGGAGCCAAGACCGTCACGATCCTTCACAGTCCTAACTTCAAATTTTTAACTTAACATACAATTTACAAGTAAGAAAAACTATTTTTATAGTAGTCGATAGTATTTTTTACTTATGACGATCATTACTGTATCAAATAACTATTGCTATGAGAGTATTATTGATGGGAGGCTATTTTTCATTTTGGACCCCTCCAAGCGGTTATTTTGACAAATTTCCCGATAAGATATAACTTAAGAGTTATTTTAACACCTATAAGTTTCACCAGAAATTTTCATAATTACATTTCAACCCTCATATTTTAACTTTAAAAACTAACTCCAGCCTGGCTCCAAACCAGTTCGTTTCAGAAGTTAATACCTACCTTTTATTATCCCAAACCAAGAGATTGTCAATATCCCAGCCAAAAAGAAAATAATAACAAATAAACTTAAGGTGAAACATTTCTTATATAATAGTAACATGATGATATGCCAATTTGGAGAATAATTTGTTGATTTTGAATAAAAATAGATTTTCCGTATGTACTAAAACATAGCAATAGTGCCAAAATTGAGTACATCCAAGTATATCGAAAAGCTCCACGGAGGGAGAAGGATTATATAACAAACATCTCGGTTGGAACTTGGAATCCAACTGTCATTATTACTTTCTACACTATAATCTCTACATTCTGCTGCATTTTTAAGTTCCTAAAACTCAGAAGATAATCAGCTACAGACCATCAAATCCTAAAGCACGGAATAAGAACAAAATGCAGGATATGAACCCATCTTTCAAGTCATCAACAAGAAAAGGTTGTTTCGTGATCCACCATTTTCAACAGGTTATGCTAGTGAAGGTCATCCTGCACATGCCAGCGCTAAAGGCATAATAATATTTACAACTACAGAAAATATCATTAAGGAGATACATGTAACTGGGAGTCAACCAAAAAATGCACGGGGTTAATTGTCCATCAAGCTCGTATCATCTGCACAAGTTACAAAAGATGCATTAACTCCAAAGTTCAGAAAATACCTTTTCAGGAGAAACTTATTGGCAAAAGCAATGGCAGAAAAGTAAGAGGTCTGGGGTTGAAAACAAGCCAGAGTGAAGTTAATTGAGCTTGAACATAATAGTAAAAGATTTCAATATCAAGTTGAACTCAAGCCAGAAGAAACTTCAAAATTCAGGCTCAAGCTCAGTTCCAAGGAGATTTGAGAAAAGCCAAGTTCGGCTCAAATTGACTAGTCATATTATAAAGCTCAAACTTGAGCTCAATTTAGTTTGATATCAATCCAAGGTGATAATTAATAGATTCAGTTTCTGTAACTTTACCATCTTCGGGTTGTTTCTTCCTTTCAATGTCTTCATTGCTGCCTCTGCAAAAGCTTGCGCAGCTTCTGCATCGGCCTCTGCTGCCTCTGCTTCCCTTGCTGCTTCTTCAGCTTCTGCGACGGCAGCTTCAGCCTCGGCAACTGCTCGAGCAGCAGCTACAGCAGCCTCTTGCGGAGTCATATTCCTCATTTTAGCTAACTCTATATCAATCTGAGACTTTGTGGGAACATGGACATCATCATTATCAACCTTTGGAGAAACCCTCTGTCTTCCCTCCAAGAGTAACATGGAAGAATTTCTTCTGTCAGGAAATGACTGGGTAGGTGCAATCCGATACTTGCGTTTCATCTGCAAGAACAAATAAATAACTGGTATTCAAATCCAATCCTTAAAAAAACAAAATACCACCACTCAGACAACAAAACCAATACAAAAACTACACTCAATTTCCTAGTTTTCCAGGTTTCACATGATCCAAAGGCAGAAGCTTTAAATCATAGTAATGGATGGAGATTGCTTGCCCAATTCAAGAAACAACAAGAAAACTGTGCACAGGCAATTGAATTTACAAATTCAATTAATTTAAGTTAACATCAAGGTAAGGATTGTTATACATAGAACACATTCACAATAGATTCCAGTGACATATACTAATGTAAAAAATAAATAAATAAAACAAAATAAATCATCAATTACAAAGTGTGCGAAAATATGAAACTTAATCTTTCCCAAAAGCATGCTGATAAATTTTTCCAACTTGTGCACATTAGTTCAAGGGTCTTCACAGTATGACAAGGAAAGCAAATAACTTAAAATATCAAAGAAAAACCACAGAACATGTTTTTCCTTCTCTCTTCTTATACCGCACAAAATATTGAAATCCATTAACACATTACCATGCTTTTACTGCAATAATTTCAATTGCCAAATGTATAACTTTGCCAAGCCAAAATTAGTGATCTAAAATTTTACTCTGGCAACCTGCCATCAGCTAAGAATCTTTCTTCTGCTTAAAAGGGTGATCAGAGTCAGGTGAAAGAAGATATTCACTTTCAATCAAAATCCTGATCCCAAGCACCTTCAAGAAAGTTCTAAGAGAGTGCAACAGAGAAAGAAAGAATTAAGCAAAACTGCTATATCTAAACTATGACCCACAAACCCTAATCCACAACAACAAAAAGGAAAAATCAAGAGGAAGTGGGCAAAAAAGGGAACCACAAGAGAATCAAGCAAAACTGCTATATCTAAACTATGACCCACAAACCCTAATCCACAACAACAAAAAGGAAAAATCAAGAGGAAGTGGGCAAAAAAGGGAACCACAAGGAAAAGAAGCAAACAAGTGAGAGAGAGAACTTACTGGCTTGACTCCCTTTATCCTCCCAAAGTTCAATCTAAGACTTTGTTTTCTCTCTCATAAATCCCATTTAACAGACAACGACAATGACTTAAAACCTAACCACATTGACTCTACCCAAATCAACTCTTCATGCATGCCCACTGAACACAACTCAACAATTATTTATGAACTCAATTGCGAACCTTTGAAACTGACACCATTTGTGTAGGCTAACCTGCTACAAGAACAAGCATCTGAATTACTATCTTAAACTATGCTACATAAAAGGTTGAGCTCTATCATTTGCTAATGGCTGAGATCGCTAACAAAAAAAAGTTAGTTTTCATTTACTAGCTTCAAGATCCGTTGTTGAAGCTCTAAAGTGGAGAGAATATATAAAGAATCAACTAAAAAGCTTTATTCCAAACCTCTAAGGAAAATCAGTCAACCATAAATACATACAGATCCTAAACAATGTTTTGATAATTCCTTCCGACCATACACACACACAGCCTACTAGTCCATCACTTCATACCTAGAATAAATTCAATACCAATGCAATGTGATCAAGCTCACCCCAAGAACTATTATTGATACTCCAAAACATCCTTAAGAAACCCCACAAATTATGTACGAATGTCCATTGATAATTTACATCCTTTTCAGACTCCTGATTTACTTTTCAATAATTTCAATAACATATAGACCAATGCCACAGCAGTACAATCCGTTCCACGACATAAAGACATTGTGTTTCTTTCTGCTATTATTTAACTGGCATCCAATCAGTTACCATTACAACACAGATCTATAGCACATTTTACCTTAATCAGTTTTCCAGTTGCTGCTAAATACTTTAATTTAGCTGACAACAGCCTTTTGAAGTCTGGAGGTGCCCAGTATTGCTCCTATATAATAAAGAAACACCGAAGGTCCGTTAATCAAAAGAACCAAATTTATCAATATGCAAACAAATAAGCAGCAAGCATATTTTAACGAAATGCATGTTTAATAAATTACAGGAAAGGCACAAGGACCAACAACTAAATTCAATGGCATGATCTAGACCATGCCTACATGTCCAATTGCATTTACTCAGTGAAGGATGTGTGTCCAATATGAACTATGTGAGAAGGAACATGACTGCATTAGCACATGTAATGGTGTCAATAAAGGAAGTACCTCTATGTATGCAGCGATAGTCGTCTTATTAGAACCACCAGGCTCCTTCAAGGTGACTATAGCTTCCATTATAAGGTTATCCAACCTATACAATGAAAAATATTAATTAAATGATACTTCACCCAATCACACATAACGAAAACACAATCTCATATGGCTTAATTTCATACTCCAAAATTTATCCATAAATAGCATTTAATGTTGGGCCATACAAAACTTTCCAAGTATATGCATCACACAACATTAGATAGCTTGAGAGGAATAACTGATCTGATTGAAAATTTTTCACCAACTAACTCAGAACCACGTAGTAAAACAAACATTGCAGGACAGAAGAAGACTAGATGTTTAAACAGATCTTGAGCTCCATTTATCAACAAATTGGTGTATAAAATATTTACTAACAAAATTCTAAAATGTGATGATTGCATGGTTATCGTCTTCTGTCATTAGAAAAACAAACAAGTCAAGCTGAATTGAAAAAATAATGGATCTAAATGTAGAGGCAGTTAGAATGCTTCCACTTCCCAGAAACCAAAGCTATTTTCTTCTCTATCTCAAGAAGAGTTTCTTTACATACCAGTTAAAGGAACAAGTAATTGCAAATAAACTAAATGATGAGATAAAAAGTCTAACCTCACTATGGATCTCTTTGGAGCAGTAACTATAGATCTCTTTGGAGCAGTAGCAATCTGTGGCATACCACTAGCAATAGCGAGTGGCTTAACATCCATAATTTCTTCCTCATCACTTTGAACAGCAGCAGAACTGAGAGACAAGGGATTCTCTTCCAGTTTAGCAACATGTGGTGGTCTTTTGACAGTTAACCTAGACTTCTCTCGTGATCCCCATCCATTTGTCATCACACTCATATTTCTCCATTTGTCCTACCCCACATCAAACAGGCAAATCAATCACCATTCTATGTATAAGCAAAAAGTTTCTGCCTCAGCAATACAGACAAATAAAATTTCAGAAAACAACTAACCTTGAGATCAACATTAGATCGCAGAAAAAGGACACCACTAAATTCTGGATCTTTAAGTATTGTGCGCCATTTTCCAGCCCCATGTTTAATTACACCAGCTTTTAAAGCAGCTTCTTCTTCCTGTGTCCATTTCTGCTTTGGCGCACCCATAAAGAGTAGCTAAAATGAAGTCCTCAAGAGTATCAGAACGGCAAACATGAAAGTACAATATATCACCATGTGCACCCAAAGACAGACAATCATGCACCAATAATTGATATGGTCAAATAACAAAGATAACCCAACAGTGTTTAGATACCAACACTTAAAAAGCTCAAACATTTACACAAGAACAACGCTAGTCACCTAGCACTAAACCCAGGTAAGTGGTTACTACCCCAAATAAAAATTACCACAGCATAAAAAGTGAAATTTTAACATCTTGTTAACAAACAAAAATGCATTCCTAGCAAGCTCTCTTTTTCAAAAATCAAAGATGTATTCCTCCTGAGATAATGTCTAGAACAAGACAAAAGGTAGCAACCACTGGCAAAGGAAGTCTTAACATTTCAAGCAATGTAACTAACATAACAAGGTAACAACTTCATACATTACAAACATAATTCAATCAAACGCATAAAAGTGAGAAATGCAGACATATCTTGCCTTCCAACTGCCAGACCATAATGCATATTTATGCAAATGAACAAACTCACTTTATCATTGTGATAAATAATTCGGTGACAAGTTTGTGAGCAAAAGTCCACGATGCACTAGGTGGACAAATTAGCAGATAATTAGAAATTGTTAACAACCCAACTTGATTTTAAGCATGGCTAATAAGATTGTAGCCCATACGAGGCAAAATGACCAACAATTGTACCTCCAATTTAGATGAAAAACAAAAATAGCTAAATTTTTCATAACTCAGAACCTAATTGGAAAAAAACATTGAACCTCAATTTCTATACCCGATGCCGGGGCTTCTACCAAACAGTTACACAAAAATACCTATTTTCCTACTTTGCTAAATAAATCTTTTCAATTGCACAAAATACATCCTACGCCCACAAAGGTCATTTATCTACTGATAATAAGAGGATAAATTCTTCAATCAAAACAAACAGTGGCAAGCTTAATTGGAATGAAATAATTGAACTATCAAACCACTAACTAGAAATGAAAAATCTGATCTGACAACAATAATCAAAAACGAAATACAATTACAGTAAACAACAACTACAAAAACCCTAAACCAACAAAAATGTCACAAACACGCAATTTAATTGAAAATTAAGCTCCATTAACAAGCACAATACCTTTCATATCAAAAAATCTATCACGAAAATAACTTGAAAAACGGAAATATAAAATCATTACAGAAGATAAAGAAGAAACTCACCAGAGACAGTTCAATTATGTAGAAAAAACCGAATTTCTTTTCGAATTTAAATGTCGAGTAAAAATTTCTCTCAGTTCGATGTTCTGGGCCTTCTGGCGATGTTAGGATACGAATTTTTTGCGTTAAAAAACGGATCATATGTTTTCATTTTTGTGATTTTGGACACATGTTTGAGAATTCGGTTACAGTGGGAAGGGGATGGCGGTGATAAAGTCACAGGAGGTGAGACGTAGGTTCCCTGATAAGTATTACACGTGGCTGCATCTTAAAATTGGTTGTTAATAAGGTTAGGGGCTGAGTCAACAGTGAACATCATCTTGGTTAGGGTTAGGGTTAGGGTTAGGGCAACACCTCAGAGCTAAATTAGAACCGTCTTTTTGTTATCTTAATATTTCTAACCAAATTTTAACACCTAAAATTAGAAATAGAAAACAAGTATAGAAAGATTCATAAATGAATTTTTTTAGATAATTTAAAAAATAATAAAATATAAAAATAACCGAATTTTAAAAATTTTAGATATTATAACCACAGATCAATAGCCCCATAGATTTTATCTTCGTCTTAATAATTCGAGTTTTTCGGCTCCAAAACTACTGGATTCTAGAGCTCAAAAATTTTTAAAAAAAAAATTATCGATCCATCAAGCAATAATTTAATCCCATCTGCCCTTGAGATCTAATCTAGGTAATATAATTCTATGAATTGAAGATACCATTATAATTGTGAAGTTTTTACATTGATTCTCATTAATTTAATCAATTAAATGAATGAATACTGATTCAGTTTACTTAATGAAATGGGATTGGGGAATGCAGGAATTTTAGAACATCAAAAATTCAAAATGGAATATCTTAGTTAAAGATTAGGGTCAAGCTGGGAATCAGAATCTGCATCTTTCTGCACTGCACACGTATTGGAAAAAGAAGCAATGGAGCACCAAAGGATGTCTTGTCAATTCACCAAAACGCTTTGATTAAGATAAAAGTGGAAGCTGCGTATATTACCCAATCTTTTGATGCCAGGAATGTTATGCTGGGACGTGATGGTTCAAGACGTTACTCAAACCTCAACTCACCAACTTTACATACCCAATTGCGAGAGAGATCATGCTCCTTTAAATCTTCTGTATTAGCAATTCATTTGTGGCTTCAGCTACAATATTGTAGCAATCATTTACCCTTTTTTTTTATTGTATTAGAACAGATTGATTGCTTCTTGTGATACATATTGTGGATATCCACCCTTGTAATAGTTTCAGAGACTTTCCCATCTACAATAATCACTATAAATTGAAGGATTTCAAATGTATTAAATTGTTTGCGGAAGATATGATCTACATCTGAAAGCACTAAAAACATTTTTAAAATTTCAAATGAATTACCCCCTTAAAAAATAAAGTATTTTTCTAATGAATGGGGCATATGCCACCCACCTAAGGCTGTTGGAAGGGGACCCGAGTGTCTGTTCAGATGGAGAAGGGCCAGCTGACCAAGCACAAAATTGCCAACCATTTATACATAACTTCCTGCTGTTTCCAAGAATATTATAATTTTAAAGTTATACATCTAGCATGTGTATATGTATCACATTTCTTCTATATTCCCACACTATGAAACAAGTACACAACAAAAACAGAAACAGGTTTTACCCCAAGCAAACATATATACATATATAAACACAAAAGCAGGCCAACCGTTTCCAGAATAGCTGGCTCCAGCCCAGTTTACTTTCATAAAATGGAAGCAACAAAAACAAAAACAACAAAAAATCTCCGATAGTTATTTACATAATGAGCTGTCTCCCGACCATGTCCGAGCAGATTAACAGAAAAATACAAAGGTTCATAACTTTGAAACAATAGTTCGACTTTTATTACCAAAGACAAAAATCAAAAGACACAAAAGAAAAACTAAACAAATCACAAGGAGATCATCGTCATGTAACATTAAACAATTTCAACTGAGGGATCAAATTTCACTTCGCCCCAAAATCAAACTTGGATAATCAGGATAGCGCCGCCGCAAAGTTTTTCTCTCATCAGAAGCAGGCATCCAGCAGGCAGCAACAGCACAAAGCAGCCAAACTGCATATGAAACCAAATCAAAACATGACTCTAAGTACTTCCCACCGTTGACTACATGTCTAGATGTAATTACAAATACGTAACTTGAGGTCTAACTTCTAAAAAAGATTCCCAGAAAGAATTAGAATGCCGATTTTTCAAACTAATGGGGTCTGTCAAGAATAAACTTAAAACGTGGAGGGGATAATGGAGATTTCTATGTAACGTTGTAAGAACTGCCCAAAACGACAAGAAGAATCACAAAGCGACCGTTTGTCCAATAAACCTCAAAATCCACGACAAGTAAAAGTAAACTATAAGTCTATCACCTAGGTACTTGCACCAAGTCTTAAATGACCAAAACACCCTTTAACATACTCAACCGGTAAACTCTAACAAAAATCTTTTACGTGGAACACGAGGGTTAGTTCCAGTGGGACGACTATGCATTTCATCCCACTGCGTACGTTAGCTACAGTACGCAGCCAGAACAGTTGGCTTGACCCAGATCTACCCAGTTTCACCAACCTCAAAGAAAAAATATGGTACAAATATATAAATATACATAGAGAGAGTGTATGTATACCATCCTTCAATAATGCCGGAGCTTTGTTTTTGTTGTTGAGGCGGCGGCTGAGCGTATTGAGGAGCGTATTGAGGCGGAGGATAACCCTGCTGGGGGTATCCCTGCTGGGGATATCCTTGTGGAGGGTAGCCTGGTGGCGGATATGCATCCTTGGGATATCCTTCTGGCGGATAACCTATCGTGCAATTCCAAACAAACCCCAAAACAGAAAAGTCAATAACAGATCCAAAAATTTAGCAAAAAATTCTTTAACTAAGCTCCCCAGATCCAAATCAAACAAGAATAAGCAAACCCACAAAAGAATGAACAAAATTAAAGGGAAGAAATTATGAAAAGTTAAGGTAAGAGCTTGAAGAGAGTAAAATTGAAGCAAATATGAGACCTTGAGGAGGGGGAACACCGACTGGAGGCTGCTGCTGATTGTAATAACTCATTCTTGAAGTCGAAACTCGGGTAAAGAGGAAAGATTTGAGATCTTGAGCTCCTTCCTCACGCTGTGTTTCTCGCAAAGAGATGAAGTCGTCGACGTCTCTTGTGGGAGAGAGAGAGAGAGACAGATAGGCTTTATACGGAAGGAAGCAAAGAAGATATTTTTTATGGTTTCTTATGGGGGTGAAGTCCAGGGTGAGGTTAAGCCGTGAGATGGTGCCACGTAAGCGGAATGGTTGTGATTAGATTTGATTTGAAGTAGAAGAGCAAAGGTTGAAAGAAAGTTGTGAGTGGAGGGAGATGCGTGAGTAGAGGGAAAATCAAGGAAAGGCGTGTCGAAAACGCGTAGGCTTTGTTTGGAACTTGCATCAATAAGGCCAACCAAATGCTTATCTCAACTAATGGATTTCTTTCTTTTTGGACTTAATCCAAAACATTCCTTAAATATATATATATATATATATAGGGGCAGGATCACCAGACACAAATTTAAACACAAATTTGTACACAAATTATAAACCATTAGATTATATGAAAATCGATGGTTCAGATTACTT